>CAAKHC010009403.1:11803-23980 GCA_901007825.1 Macroramphosus scolopax | reverse complement strand
CCTGCTTACCAGGGGGGATGAAGATCTGATGGAAACACACAGCGACACAGCGCAGCCGGCGGTTTCCAATCAACACTGCTTGTTTTTTATTAAATCGTTTAATCAGCATTTAATCAATTAGTACCAAATACTGGTTCATTTTCAGTGTTTTAACCCTTTGAACGATTTTTTTTTTGACATACCGCGACTATTAATGAAGAAAAAAAGCAGCAACTACATTATTTCCCATTTACTAAATGCATAATGATTTTTTTGCTAGTGTCAGATTTAAAAAACATCACGTCTCATTGTATCTTCAGGGACAGGGCAATCTGGGATAAAGGCGTCAAGAGTGAAAGATTTTATTCTGTACCGGCAGTGGGATCAAAAAGTCTCTTATTTTGAAAAGGGACTAAGATGCTCTAAGTCAGTGGTGTTCAACCTTTATTGCCACAAAGCAAAACCAAAAATGTTACAAAATGACACTCTGCAGCTGAATACAGTAAATACAATTACAATGTAGTTTCTCAATTTATTTACACTCACTCAGTGTGAAACCTCGGCCTGATTGGATGAACACAAAGCCGATATCCTGGCAGGAATGGAAGACACCCGAAGCTCTTCCTCAACAGTTCTCAGTCTCTCTCTGTTTCTCTCTGTTGGCAGTCAACCAAAAACTGTCCAAAGGAAGATCATCAAATCGTAGCTTTAACCAACGATCTTGTTTCAGTCCAGTTCGTTCCTCCTGCTCCTGTAAAGGTCCTTTCCAGCAACTGATGCTGAGCTGTTCGGGTCCCTCACCCAGTCAAGACGTTCAGTGGAGGCTGAAGAGAAACAAAATGACAACTTCTCCTCAAGAGTTTTCAAATGTTTTTATCTCTCACCTCGCACAGCGCAGCGGTGTGATCTTGCCGTTTTCTCTGTGAGTGGGAACATCTCAAGGTCGGCACTTTGCACATGTTGTTGCCTAGAGGTGCACCTTTAAACGGATTCCATTTATTTTATCCGCGCTTGTAAGCAGGTTTTCGTCTCGGCCTTGCATCCGTGTGTTCAGTTCATTCAGATGATGAAATATATCTGCCAGGTATGCCGGCTTTGCACACCGCTCATCACTTGACAACAGATTTAAGTAACCGGACCTCTTGTTTGTCGGAAACACTTGAAGTTCCTCCCGCAGCTCCTTGGGCAGGGAACTATTTTGTGTACAGAGCGTGTTGTGGACGATACAAGCTGTGGTTGCAATTTCAGAATAAAGTTAAATATATACAAACTTGCCAAAATATAGACTGTATACATTAAGAAAGTACAAAGCTATCACATAAAAAGTGGAAGGGAACCTAAACATCCCAGTGGAGTATAAGGGTTAAACATGCCTTTAAATCCTAATGTCTGGTGTTGCAGTCGGTTGCTGACAGTAGAAAGTCTCATCTCTCCGTTTGATGTCCCCTGACAGCAGATCTAAAAGGCTCCATACTCTGCTCCCTATATTCTTCCTGTCAAGCCACAGTGCACAGTGACAAAGGATGGACTCACTGAAAAAAAACATATGGACCTCTGTCAGCTCTGGAAAGGCCAACCTGTGACGTTCTTGAATTTCAGATTTTAAACTAGCTCAGCCTTCCAATATTGCAAAACTCTCCCCGTCATTTTTGGTTTTAGACTTTGGATGGAAGCCTTATTCTCCAGGGAGGAAATATTAGTAGTCCAATGCATGCGGTTTTAAATGTACAGATTTAATACTTACTGTTTTGCATTTCAATACATTCTTTGTAAGGGCCCCTTGGCATCTGAAACTGATGCAAAGGCCCCCCTTGGTGTCTTGATGAGACCTGGCGGGCTGTTCATTACCTCTGATGTGAATCTCCTCCCATCCTGATACGGAACAAAGCAACTGCTCTGTCTGCTGCGTGAGTGGCACTGACAAGTAGTCTATCAGACTACCCTGATAGTTGACGCCAAAGATGTACCCAGTATTTAAGATAGTGATGTCAAGAATCTCTGGCCGACCATCCGTAGGGAAAAGCTGGGAATGAGAATTTGTTGGCCGAATGAACCAACTAGGCCCCTGTGAATAAATGAACTATTGAGACCATATTCACCATGTCGTTGTCCTGCTTTGAGAAACCAGTAAATATTCAGGACTACAGGCCAGCCATAGAAATTACAGAGAGTCAGGCGCTACCAGCTTTGGCACACAAGAACATTCTGGATAATTAGTTCCTTCACATGAATTACATGCTACATTCTAGTCAAACATACATGATGATAATTGATCAGGACTAAATTTTAAGGACCACAGAATGAATGACTCGGCATAACGCACCAGTTTGTCATTAATTTTGTGTGGAGCAGAAAAAGCGAATAAAAGTTGAGTGGAAAAAAGTTACGCTTTTATTTTGAAGGGCAGAAATTCTAATGGCACATGTGCAGTAGCCGTTTGCAGGACAAGTCGCCTGCTTCATAATCGTCGTTTTCTTCTGTTAAGGTGTAAGAATGAGAGGTAAATGGTGTGTTTATATTGGACCTTTCAACATTGACTGTTAACTGCAATGTTGAGTCATTCACACACAGTTGGCGCACGTCACTAACCTTCTGATTACGGGAGGCTGGTTGGCATGTAAAACATGCTGCCCTTACAACTTAAAGCAATTCCAAAAGATCAGTTTGAATTTAGAGGACAGGTCAGCAATTTCAATGTAGTTAAAGGAAACTATATCAGAAGCTTCTCTATACTTGGTCCTGCCAGAGTACAATATTCAATATGAATTAAATTATTATAAAATCACATCACCTTTCAGTCTCCACCACCAAAAAATTTAACGCCTTGTTTGAATGACGTTTCCCAGCTTTTGCTATGAGAATAAAAAAAAAATTAGCTTTTTTTTTTAAATACAAATGTGAAATTGTGTCATGCTTTTCACGTATTTCCACCAGATATACACAACTGTTATATACGACTAGCTATTTGAACGGCCTCCTCATTTGATGTTGGTGTAACTGAAGGCTATTGTCCGAATCCCGCTACTGGTTTCTGCTTGGCTGGACTGTAATTTCCTGGGCTCGGGAGAGCAGGATACGCTGCCCTGCACACGGAGAAATAGGTTCGATGTGTACTCAGTCCCTGTATGTGGGCGAGAGATAAAGGACACACACACACACACACACACACACACACACACACACACACACACACCGCCATAACCACCACGAGCCTGACTATCATCTGCTCCATGTGAGCAAGCAAACCTCTCGTCAGCATGATAGCGTACCTTTAAACAAATGTAACCAGGGTCACACATCATTGCATCCAGTGATGATTCCTGTGGTCATCTCATATACATCAATCAGTATACATTAAGTACCAGTGCACTGCATCCAAAACACCTTTCCAATATATTATTTGAACTGAATGAAATAAACCTCCCTTGAAGTTGGTTCGACAGTTCAGAGAGATTTTTGCTCAGAATTATTCCATCTCTTCATTTTTGAAAGCCTTCCTTCAGGTCAGGATCACTCGACTCGGGGAGTTGTCACCACCCCGCTGTCCTGCCCCCTTACACCCTCGCAGACATACTGCTGTGCCCCTGCTCCCAGATAACCTGAACAAACCTTGAGTGCCCTGTTGCTCAGCGTCAGGCATTACCGCCGCTAATTCAGCCTGTCTGCCTCCTGCTGGGACACATGGCACAACCCCTAATGCACCCGGCGTTACTACCAGGGTGGCTCCATTGTCGGCTCTGCAGACTGAACATGGATATTATCTGCTGAAATGGCAGGTATTGACCACAAAGGACAGGAAATGGAATTAAACTGTGCACTGGATTATAGAAACTATCCTGAAGGGACTGCTAAAGTAAGTAAAGTCGGACCTGATAATGATAGACCATCTAAAAATGAAACCATATTCACTTCCTCACACGGCTAAACATTTGTTTCTTAGATAGTTGTGACATCGAACAGAATGTAAAGCAAACCCTGTAAGTCTGGTAGATGTACGCTTCTATTAATTATGTCCCACTGATCTTTTAAGGGAAGTTATAACATAATAAGGTCAGATAAGTTAGAGATGGAGGAGAGAGAGTGCCGCTCGCCCACCCTTCCTTTAGAAGGTCGAGCCCACTGCTGGAGCCATCAGATGCAGCCGCCGCCACGCCGGCGAAACATTAGTGATCACCCGATTTACGGCCGCCACACAAACATATATAGGTTTGCATATAATCCCAAGATCGTAGAACCATGTGCTATTTTTTCTAACGTGATTTCCGTCTTATTGGTGGAATAGCTCAGCCCGTTGTACAAGAGGAGGGAGGCTAACAGAGCGTCGGCCTGCCTTTCCACCGGCCCTCCAAAACGCACATTCTGTGCCAGATAAAAGGAGATTGAATTATACCTTGGAAGAGGAGGGCGGCATTTTAGTACCATGATACAGCCTTTGTGACTCTTTTAATGCATTTCAGTCGTGGGATTATTTTTTTTTTATCTTGCCAGACGGCGAGCTGAATGAAAGGTCTTTTCTATCATTTTTTTTATCTTCTTTACTTTTAACTCCCCCACTCTTTCACCTTCCATCTTTGGTTAAATGGCTCTCCCTCCAAAGACCATCAGTATACTGTATATCTTCTTTGACATGCTGAGGGCTTCTTTCCTTTTGATGTAATGAGAAAGATTTCAGATCAGTGAGTCTGAGATAAGACGCAGGAAAAAGGATCCCACACAAAACACAATCCGAGAGCAGTTTTAAAACGGACTGATGAGCACGTGGACATGTTTAATCATTTACCACTATTGAGATATCGCTGCTGATAGCAGCTATTAAAAAGGGTTTTAAAACCATTGAAACTGCTTTCAAATTTCAAAATCGGACCACTGAGGCAAATACTTTTCAATTTACAGACTTAGATCTGCTTCTTTCAACATGGATTACAGGAAAAGGCTGCTCATGTTTCATCTTCATAAAAACCTCTATTAAAATTAAGTGTATCCATTCAGAGTCAAAAACAAAATACATACAGGTCAGCAGGTACTGACCTCTTCTCACCTCCCTGTTTAATATGAAAATGAATATCTTGAACGTCTCCACATGATTTAATTTAAGAAGCAACAGGTCTGTTGATAGAGACGTCCCAGGGAAGCCTCGTATTGGAATTCAGCTTTACTTTCTAGTACAGAGTTCTTAGTTAAACTGATTTTGACGCTATGATATTGTGTTTTCTCTTTGCAGAAAAACGCGGGCGCATTATTCTTATTCTCATCCTTGAAAGACGACAATATTTTCATATGCTTTGTCCAAAATCACAATACAATCAGTAAATCTTCACATTCCAGAAGCTGCAGCCAGAGAATGTTGTTTGTTATTTGACGTATCGATTGATTTTATAATCGACTCATCGTTCCAACTCCAAGTCCTTTGTTTGTTTCCTGCACTTTGGACGATATTCTAAACAGTTGTAATCAGTCAAATTCATGTTGCCAGAGTTGAACAGTTATGATGTGATGTGACTACCCAGCACCTTGGAAGGTGCTGGGTAGTTCTCACCTTGGAACTATCGCAGAGCAGTTTCACAGGGATCTTAAGAGAAAGACAGGCAGGCAGGGACCCTTTGAATTCACCTCCCCAGCAAAAAAAGGGCCACTTCAATGGCTCAGGAGGAGATGAATGCTGAGTGAATGTACAATGAGGCGATGGCAATGAAAGGCAAAGAATCTCTCGTCTGTTTTTGAGGTTGCAATGAAAGCCGGGGCATGAAGGCCGTTCTGGAGTCAAAGCTAGTGGTCATTATTGGCGACACAGGAGAGGAGGAGATGGAGAAACAGTGAATAACATCGGCTAAATGTGTCAGCAGTGTGTGTGTGTGTGTGGAGGTCTATTAACTCCTAATTGAAAACAAGTTCTTGCTTATCACTAATTGTTCTTGAAACTTTTGACCAAAAGGAGCATTTTCATATTGAAGAGTATCAAGCCAAGTTTGCTTCCAATTTTCCGGTATAAGTGGTGTCAATTAGACGCTTCAACTTGGATGACGAAACCCTTTTGTCGATGGAATGAATTAGCCGTAATGTAATTATGATGAACAACGGAAGCCACAGGACGGGGAAGAAGTGTTTCATGCAGACGTCTCAGAAGTATTTTACTAACAGGCAAGCGATGAGCTTGGTGAGGAAACAATGCAATGCCTCTGGTTTCCTCCCCTCTCCAGGCACACCCACGCAGACGGAGGGATACATAATCAAACAGGTTTCTGCTGTTTCGGTGTGATCCTTCGTCAGAATGGTTTGATGCTCAGCACCTCACTGCTAATGTTCTCATTATGGCTCCGGCATGCTGGGAGACAAAGCAGGAGTGTGTTTATCTGTCTGGATCTGGAAGGAGTTTTGTAAACAGACTTGTTGGCTCAGGACAGCAACACTTTCATGTAGATCACCGTGTGCTTGTGATTTAAATCTTTGTTAGTGGCTTAACTTTTGACCGAAGTAGTTTCAAGGTAGATAAATCAAGAGTAAACATGGAAACCTAAACAATTCCCAAATAATTTGTAATAGCAGGTTGTTTTTTCCCTCTTAACCCTGAAGAACATCGTCGGGCTAATTATAGCTAGAGTGGCCTGTGTAGTGGCCTTGGTTACTATGGCAACTGCATGGAAATTTACTTCCATCATTTTTCTTAACAGCCACAGAGAAGTTCTCCATTGATGATTCTTTCAAACTTTTTATTGGAGGAAAACTGGAGGAGGAAAAGTGCCTTCATACCTGGTATATATATTATACATATGTTGGTACGTAAATAGGATGAAAGTACACGTTGGGTTGAGATTCAGCAGTTGTGCAGGATGGAGAGACAGGACAAGAGGGGAAGTAGAGAGGGGCATGGCAGATGAGATGATTAAGAAACCATTATGCACTTAAATGAGACTTATGGACTCCTAAAACAATTATTTCAGCTTCATGTGTGCCATTAGACTATTACGCTCCGGGCTATGGTGACGGAGAGGAGGGAGAGGGCGAGACAGTGGAGTGAGATGTTGTGAGTGCACTCGGATGACCTACGTGATGGGGGAGTTACATGATGTCAGTGAACGGCTGCCGATACGATGCTACAGATAAAAGAGGAACCTCTCTCACTCTCTTTGATGAATCCCAACAGGCTGCGATGCTAATAAAAAAATAAAAAAGGTTGCAAAATGATCTCTTTATCCTCAAATTAGGGCGGAATTTGACGTGATAGCGATCTACTCCATTTAGAGACACCATGATGACTTCAGAGGGTGCAGCCTCGTCTGCAATAGGCTTCTAGTGGGGATTATATCAAAAGAGACCACCAGCACCCCGAGGCACTGATGTGCAAGCCTAGTTGCAGCAACTACCATTTATTCATACTGCATATATAGAAAGGTATATGGAGCCTGTTCATTGAGACATTCATTTGCTAAATCACAGTAAAGAAATGAGACCTCTCTTAAGTAACTCGTTAAAGCCAACCAGTCATTTCATCTGTGGTTTTGTTTTCATGGGGATCCCATCAAGTCATCCCAATTAATTAGACAGTGCTACTTTTGGTAAAGCTCCATGTAGCACATTAAAAACGTGCTACATGGAGCTTTACAGGTGTTATTACAGGTCCTCGAGCCCAAATAACGATAGGTTATTTGTTCACTCGCTGATACAGATGCTTCCCATCATCACAGTTTTAGCAGCTGTGGCGGCCGGTGTTCCCAAATGCAGAAAATCAAAAGCAGGCGGTGAGGTAATAGATAACCAGATATTTATTTATACCAAACAAGCTAAAATATGCTAGGCAGGATCTAACAGACAGAGACAAGGATGCAGGAGTGGAGTTTAATGTTCTATATTGCTGAGCACACATTTGTTCAGGTTCAGGCCAGGTTCCAAAGAACAGGAGTTCATGGTGGAGCAGCGGAGTCGTGGCAGGCTGGAGCAGATGAGGGGTGAAAACAGGGGCCGGAGTCAGAGTCGGCGTAACGGTGGGACTAACAAAAACAGGATTAATCCTGAAGTAACAGGAAAAACAATATGAAAGAACTTCAAGCCTATTCAAAGGCTGAAAGTCAGATAGTTGAAACATTTAGAATCTCAAAGGGAAGTGGCAGGGCTGGACCTGATTATTGAGATGAGATGGAACTGTTGTTGCTCTGCTCTGACCTCAGCACACCCGTCTCCATCCACTCACTCACTCACTCACTCACTCACTCACTCACTCACTCACTCACTCACTCACTCACTCACTCACTCACTCACTCATTGCAGCACTGCAGCACCACCACTGTAATAGATAGGTACTCTTAAGCTGGTGTGTATTTAATTGCAAATTGCACCTGAAAGCTCATTTGCATATCATCATAGCTGATTTGATTGTAAGAATCATCCATCATTTGTTTTTTTTTCTGGTTTTTCATAACACCACCTTCCATAATGACTGAAATTATTAAACGTTGGAGAGTCTGTGACCTTTTGCGGTAATATTTCCCCCGTTTTAATTGATGTCTTATGCAAATGTAACTCATTTAAAATGTTCAAATTCATTCGGCGGACATATATGCCCTTCATAGTCTGGGGTGAGACCCAGCGTCAAGGCTGTGGATTGTTTTTGTTTAAAGTGGAAGTGCAACACGTGGAGAGCATTTCAATACAGCAGCACTGTGCTGGGATGGGATGGTCCTCCTGGTGAACCGTAGGGAATGACCGGCAGTACTGCAGAGCAGGGAGACGCTGAATACATACATTAGTGGTGTGGGTCATTGCGGGTGAGTCTGTGGTGGAGGAGCAGATGAGGTTAATGCAGAGGAGAAGGAGGGAGGAGGATTCAAACTGTATCAAACAGAAAGTTATTTCTGTGGAGTGCCTGTTGGATAAATCGACAGACTCATACATATGTAAGCACATGTTTTGAAGTAAAAGGTAAATAAGAAAGGTTTGTCTAATGTATATAGATTGAATCACACTGGGAGTGGGAATAAACAACACAGGGAGTAACGAACCACACTTACTGAAAAGTTGGTCTCACTATACAACCAGAATTCACAGTTTTCTGCTGTATAGACATTTGGGGTTGAATGATTGCATGGTAGGGACTGAAAATTAAATTCAATGCCTGGATGGGCTTTACAATTTGTACAGTGGAAGAAACCTCAGGTAGAATCTGAGAGGAGGGACAGACCAACAATCGATGTCACATGTACAGACCAACACCAACACAGAATATACAGAATGTCATAATATTCATGTGTCCATATATAAGTATCATACACATATAAGTGTCACCTCCTCGCCACCATGGTGAGAGGGAGGGAGGGGGAGAGAGAGAGAGAGAGAGTGAGAGCCGCCTTATCAAAATGGTTTAAGACTGCTCTTAATTTTGGAAAGGATGTCCGCCTTCCGGACCTAAACTAGGAGATGGTTCCACAGAAGAGGAACCTAATAGCGGAAAGTTCTGAGAAGTCTAAATTCTAGGAATTCTGAGAGTGTTCTAATGAGATGATAAGGTACTATGAGTGGGGCCTGACCATTGAGGGATTCATAGTGAGGAGAAGGATTTGAAATTACATTCTGAATCAGCTGACGCATCTTCACAGTCTTATTAGGGCACCCTGATAGTAAATAATTGCACTTTTTTGTGTTCTTACGGAGGTGAAAAAAGGCTGAAATTATTTTTAATTGGGTGCTAAAGGACATGGTGCTGGAAGCCAAGGCATCCAAAAAACTACATCATTAGATCATTTGTTTCTTAGGTTTACAAGGCCAAGTACAATCGTTTCAGTTTTGTTTGAGTTTAGTAACCAAAATGTACATGTCATCCAGGTCTTTATTTCTTTAAGGCAAACCTGATGTTAGCTAACTGATTGGTTTCATCAGGCTTCATTGATGAATGTAGTTGGGTGTCATCTGCATAACGGTGAAAGTTGGTGTAGTGTTTCCGAATGATCCTGCCTAAAGGAAACATATATAAGGTGAATGACATTGGTCCAAGCACAGACCCCTGTGGGACTCCGGGACTAACTTGGGCGTGCATGGAGTTCACAATGTTAATCTGGTAAATACAAGCCAAGTTCTGTTCCTCTATTGCCAAATAAATGTCCCAGTCTCTGTAATAGGAAGTGATGTTCAATGGTGTTGAATGCAACACAAAGATCTAACAGAGACAAGTCCTTTATCCAAAGTAATCAGGAGGTCTTTAGAGATCCGTGTGTCTCTGTGCTATGATGTGCTCTAAATCCTGATTGAAAATCCACAAATAATCTGTTGCTATTTAAAAATCCCATAACTGTTCAGCAACTATTCTCTCCAGGATCTTAGAAAGAAAGTGAAGGTTGTATTTGGATGTATAGTAGGAGAAAACACCCGGATCAACAGTGGGCTTTTGAAGAAGTGGTTTGATTCCACCTCGTTTAAAGGAGTGCTGTACGTAGCCTGTTAATGAAGAGTTGAAGTATTCAGCATCAAACACAGCTTGTCATTATTATCCAGGGTGATTCAACCATCAGTGACAGAGATGGAATAAACTCAGCTGTGTCAATCTAACAAATAATGTCTCTCGGGAAACTGCTGTATATTACAGTAAACAGTATTATGGTGATTATTTTCCCCACAACACCATTATTATCCTGATGGAAAGTAAACTCTTTTATCTTTTAATCCACACAGCTGGAAGTATCAACCACGGACTTATCTGGAAACCTCGTCGAGGGACCAGAAGTACTTGTGATAACTGTCATCGACCAGAACGACAACCGGCCCATCTTCAAAGAGACTCGCTACACCGGAGAAGTGCTGGAGGGATCTCCTACAGGTAGGTGACAAGGTCGTAGCAAATGATGTGATGATATGATTCCTATTGGCATGCTGAGCTGGATGGGTTGTATGTCTGTTTGTGGGTCAGAATCCCGTCGCATTATGCTCGAATAATAAAACATAAAGACCACCATCTTTCACGACGGATCCTTGTTAATGCAATTGCCTCAGAGTGGAGACACGTAGAAAGACTCATGGGTCTCATGGCCTACATTATATCTTAAAGCGGAACACCACCACTTTCACACATTGAAGTCTGTTTATAAGTCTTGGGGAGTACTGAAATATTTATAAAGCCTTTTGTGGCTCCAGAGGGAGCTGCTCGAAATCTGATGTCACTTGGGGCTAAAGACTACAAGTTTGAAACATAAAAGGTGAAGTGAAGTTACCCAGAACTCTGTAGCCAACTCCTCACCTCTGCTTGAAGCGAGCAGCTCGATGCTGCAGTACCCAAAACTTATATAACACACACACACACAACTCTCACCAAAGTGCCGGCTAGGGATGCAATGATCCACTTGTTTGAGGTCCGAGGAGTTCACGGTATTTGTTGCTTTGAATGTAAGAAAGTGAGCTGTCTTTTTCCTCGGTGATGGCACTGCGGGGTTCACTCAGTCTCACGTAAAATAGCACTCAGTGGTACTTTAGGTGCAACAATCACACCTGTTGTAACCTCCCATGGCAGCTGGATCGAGATTTGACAGTGGTGAACTCCGAATAGAGCGAACAGGGTTTGTGAACTAACAGCTTCACTGCACAAAGACGTATTGGCGTACTGAGCAAGGCTGCTCGCTGCTAACGATGCTAATCTGTCCTCTCTGTGCCAGTTCACACTGGGAACACACTTAGCCAGCAGTCAATCAGCTGTAAGCAGACCTACGTAGGTGTGCTGACATGTTAACGGAGAGTAGCCAGCGATACAGATGGACTCATGGGTTTGTTATTGTTAGCAGTAGCAGTTAGCCCCACTTCCTAGCCTTTTTGCAATGCTTCAAAGGCCTATGCTCCGATGGCTTTTATTTATATAGCCCCAAATAATAAATTATATCACATCACTTTACATAGAGCAGATTTAGACTATAGACATACAAGTCTGATAGACGCAATATCAGCTCTCCTAAAATATAGCTCAACCATATTGATCGCCCCCTGGTGGTTGGTCGCAGTGTTGGTCATGAATCCCATTGTCTCCGTGTTAAGGGATGGGACATGGGTCAAATTAAAAACAGTTTTAAAAGTACATTTTAGGTGGTTCTTTTCACACTGATGTATGTTTGATTTTAATTTGTTATTTGATGCTATAATCAAATGGAGGCGCACTGTCCCTGACATATACAGTATTTGGTCTAAACCAACCCCATCACTAATGCCACTCCCCCCCCCCCCCCCCTTCTC
>CAAKHC010009401.1:3378-17173 GCA_901007825.1 Macroramphosus scolopax | reverse complement strand
CTAGGAAGTATTAAATGTACTTTATGACACATTTATAGGTGCAATGATGAAATGTGTCTGTGTGATCCTGATACAGGTTGATTAAAGACCATGGTGGAGGAGGAGGAGGTGGAGGAGGGGGTGGAGGTGGAGGTGGAGGTGGAGGGGGAGGGGGGGGGGGGGGGGGGGGGGGGGGGGGGGGGGGGGGGGGGGGGGGGGTGGGGGGGGAGGTGGAGGTGGAGGTGGTGCAGGTGGAGGTGGAGGAGGAGGTGGGGGTGCAGGTGGAGGTGAAGGAGGTGGAGGAGGTGGAGGTGGAGGTGGAGGAGGAGCTGGAGGTGCAGGTGGAGGTGGAGGAGGTGGAGGTGGAGGTGGAGGTGCAGGTGGAGGTCGGGACTCATTGAGTCCACTAGTTACTCAAATCATTCTCTATCTCTGCTGTAAATGCAGTTTTTCCTTTAGATGTATTAAAGCTGTCAAAAAGCTTAAAACCATTGAGGCAATAAAACAATACCAGATACAGATGATGAACACCAGCACATACTGGTGTCAGCCTTTAATACCCATAGTGCACCAACTCCAGTTTATAGCCCCGACAGCCCCTCTTAAGGTGTCTGAATGAGCCTCCAGTCCAGGAATATCCCATAAACAGCTGTACGGTGGCGGCTTGGGTTACACTGGGTTCTCCAGTGAGACTCAGACAGCAGAGACCTCCAGCTCACAGACAGCAGAGACCTCCAGCTCACACTTAAATCAACTCATCAGGATCCACCCGAAACCAGACACGTTACTGCAGATCATCACCGAGTATCTCAACAACATCCAAGTTAAGTTTCCTTAAAACAATAATAGAAACGAGTTCCCATCTCACAATGTTATTTCAAGAAGTACCAGAATCAGTAGTTTTTCTTAAAGGCTTATTTTCTGGAAAATGAATAAATATATCTCAATTTAATTTGCTGCTAGTCAGATTATTCTAACATAACTGATGTGTGAGAGACGCAGCAGAGCAGAGACTGACCCCGGATGGGTGAGACCTCCGGCAGCAGGATGGTTCAAGTCTCCATGGAGACCAGTGTGACCAGTGTACCAAGAGGCTCCACCCACTCTCACCTGCCAGAGTGTAATCCATATCGAAACCAAAACACTTGATCTTCTCCATCGCTAAACTTCGGTTGACAAAAACTCTGGAAGGAGAAACAAACCACGGTCACATCGATGAACCACAGCTGACAGTTCAAATGTAAGTCTGCACTTCATGAACGTCCCACAACATCATAGTGAGAAGTCAACGGTCAAAGAGATTCAAAGGATTCAAACCCAAATCAAAACCGCATCAATCAGACTCACATGGTTTGATGTTTGGAGAGAACGACGAGCAACCACAACACCAGCGGACATGCAAGTCTGTCGATAACACGCTGAGCAGCGCTACTGAGGAGAAACACTCATCCTGGACAATATCCTACACCGTGATGATAGACCGACTGGTGTAACTTTTACATCCCTCAAGTTGTTTAACTTGAAGAGAAATTGAAGAGACTGAAGGATGAATCAGAAGAATCAGATGAATCAATGAATCAGATGAATCAGATGAATCAGATGAATCAATGAATCAATGAATCAGATGAATCAGAAGAATCAGAGAAATCAGATGAATCAATGAATCAGATGAATCAATGAATCAATGAATCAGATGAATCAATGAATCAGATGAATCAGATGAATCAATGAATCAGATGAATCAGATGAATCTGATGAATCAGATGAATCAATGAATCAGATGAATCAATGAATCAGATGAATCAATGAATCAGATGAATCAGATGAATCAATGAATCAGATGAATCAGATGAATCGATGAATCAGATGAATCAATGAATCAGATGAATCAGATGAATCAATGAATCAGATGAATCAGATGAATCAGATGAATCAATGAATCAGATGAATCAGATGAATCAGATGAATCAATGAATCAGATGAATCTGGCCTCCACATTACAGATATCCTTATCTGAATGATATTCCTCATCCTCACTGACTCCAGGCTCCAGGATGAAGATCAGGCCTCCTGGACACTATCAGTTGTATATTGACAAAAACTAAACCTTCCAGCCCTAAACTAGGTTTATTGCTTTACTGTTGTCTTGACGTGTATTTATATGTTTGAGGTTGACTACATAAACAGGAAACTTGGTGTATAATCACAAAACAAGCGTCAGAAAAAGACGACCAAGTGTTAGATTCTGGGTTTTAATTATGACCTCGGCTCTAATTTATAACTGATGATCGATGAGTTGTGGTGAACAGGTGAGGAGCTGCTGGTGTAGAGTACATCACTGAAAGTCCCGACAGTAAATAGAAGTGCACAGGCAGTAAATATATTTAGAAGCATGTGTGGGTTAAAAAAACACAGCACAAGCAGCCGACACAACCATGACGACAACACGGTGGACCAAGAGTCCGTCTGCAGTGACATGCAGGGACACAGGGCAGGAAGCCTGCAGGGGGTCGGGAACAAGGACCAGCTGCAGACCAGCTGCAGACCACCTGCAGACCAGCTGCAGACCACCTGCAGACCAGCTGCAGACCAGCTGCAGACCAGCTGCAGATCAGCTGCAGACCACCTGCAGACCAGCTGCAGACCACCTGCAGACCAGCTGCAGACCAGCTGCAGACCAGCTGCAGACCACCTGCAGACCAGCTGCAGACCACCTGCAGACCACCTGCAGACCAGCTGCAGACCAGCTGCAGACCAGCTGCAGACCAGCTGCAGACCACCTGCAGGGGGTCGGGAACAAGGACCACTATGGTTTCAAATCAGCTGGTGCTGCCCAACCTGTTGTTCTACATAACGATGACACTGAATGACTTGATGGCCTTTAATGAAGGAAGCAGCAGTGTATTCAGGTAACTGTGTCACAGAGGTACAGGTAGTACATGGTAACACGTACCTGTGGTGAGCTTCACGTCGATACTTCTTCATGGCCACACCGTCCATGTTGGCCGGGAGGTCGGCATAGTTCTGCAGACGGTCGCTCCAAGAAGTCGTCATTTTAATCCGTTAAAACGCTTTCTGGGAAGAACAGATTGGCTTCTTAATCACAGATTCACATCTTCTCTATCAGTAGACGAACATCTCATCTTAAATAATTACAACATGGACGATACTGTGATTTGTGTCCACAGAACGTTATTTCCTGCCAGAACCACTGGGCCGGGTGCTGGTACCGCCGGGGGAGGGGGTACCCAACTCCTCAAAGAAATGCTGCACACAAAATATTCTGTCACGCTGTCACAGCTCAACCTGACTGCTGTGTGGGGATCAATCAGTCAATAATACGCTGAATATAATGAGACTGGAGCTTCGGTCCAACATATCTGAGGCTCCTCCAGAAGGTTCCCCATCTGCAGAGAACCAGGGAGAACACCATCCCAGAGAGTTCTTCACATCTCTGCATGCATGTATCTAAGTTGAGGTGATCGGCTGCCTGTGATAAACGACAGTGACAGTTCCCTTCGAAGAAGTTTATAAATCTTCATCTTGAAGCAGTTGAGCAGCCACAACGTCTGAGTCTGTTCAGTGTCTGTTTCAATACAATCAGGGAGGTTCATACCAAATAGAGCCACTTCAATCCAAATGGCTGCACAAGAGAATCACTTCATGGAAAGATTTATTGCACAAAACTATTTCACTGTTCCTATTAACAACTGGATTTATGGTTAACAACCTACATTCACCACTGTAATGTGGAATAATGAGCTCCTGAAGACATGTTGTCCCCCTGATGTTGGAGGTTCTGGGGAGGTGCAGAACCTTAAAGAAACACTGGTTGAGGTTCTAGAATTCGACGTTCCAACTCCACACACACACACACGCACACGCACACGCACGCACGCACGCACGCACGCACGCACGCACGCACACACACACACACACACACACACACACACACACACACACACACACACACACACACACACACACACACACACACACACACACCACACTACAGCAGGGTCAACACGGTGTCTTCAGTCTGTCTGTGGTTGTAACAGTCGGCCATCAATGGTTCCTCTCCCAGCCAACAACAGGAACGGGAAGCAGGGACGAGCTTAAATTAGCTCGGTGTCGTGTAAATGAAAGTGTAACTTCAGATGCTTCCAGTCGGCAGCTAAAGTTCCGTCAGTGGGCAACAGGACACTTCCAGAATCTGGTGGGCAGCTGCGACCTGCCCGTTAACTCCAGCGACCGACTGCACCGTTAACATGCTGCATGCTGGAGAACACCGACAGGGAACCACACCATGCTCTCTGTTCTAGGACAGTCAAACCTGTTTACCACCGTGGTCCCAGCCCCGCCGCAACCCGCCGAACGGTCGCTTCTTCTGCTGCTGCTTTTTAAAGAAGTTTCCAAACACCTTTACGGAGCGTTCCTGCGACCCTCCGGATGCACCGTCACTCTTCTTCTATTAATTTACACTCATTCACTCTCACGAACCTGAAACCAGCACTAAGGTCCCGTCCGAGGTCACACCAGCTGAACTCCTCTGCAACATCTCTGACACCTTCTGAAGTGAGAGACTCGCTCACTGTACAGCGCATGCGCGGGTCGCTGCAGCTTCTTTGGGTTGTTATAGCAACGTTCATTGTTTACTCTACTGCCGACTTCTGGAATTAATGATCTCCTTCAGTTCTGCTTCTAATTCTTTGGTTAACCAACAGCCTTGTCTGTGTTTAAGCATGAGGGGGGGGGGATACTCTGCAGTAACATATACAATGTTATTTAACATTTCTAAAACATTTAATGTTATTACGCAATAATTGGTTTTGCATTGAAAAATGAGTTGTTGTTTTGGCAGCACCTGCAGTAAATGTTTGTAATACTACCAGTTCAAGAATCTGTGAATACCTCAAACTTAACTTCTGAAATACAGTCAGACTACTCACTTGCCAAATCAGTGTGCATAGAGTGTACAGATCAGTCAGAGTAAAAAGAATTGTTAAACTTTATTTGTAAACGTCAAATACAAAACTACATTTCTTGTCACTATTCTTTTAAAACCAAATAAGCAGAGCAAAAATCTATTTATGGGCTTATGTAAAAATATTATTGATCAGACTTTAAACTTTCAAATATTGATACTGGGTGCAAAAAACCAGTAGCTACCACGGTCTTAAAAGTATAGCAAAAATATATTTACTTGAAACTGTATTTGGTTTCATATTGCCCAACCCTTTCAGCTATTTTACTATTCAAATACTGCAGTCATTGATACAGAAACATCCCCTCAAGGTAGGTGGAAACATCATAACTCAGAACCACAGAACATAGCATTAAAGAATAAAAAGTGACGGTCGACATAAAAAAAAAAAAAAAACATGGATAAATATTGCATGCGTCTCCAGACACGCTTACACATGCACATATAGAATAGACCCCTGAGCATAAGGTAGAATATTGCTTCCCTGCTGCACAGTTTGGCTTTAGATTACCGAAGAGAATGTGGCTCTGTATCCACAGCAGTATGTCCATCTGTGTTACCACGTATGATGGCATCACTAATGAGACTGTGTTCACAGGTCTGAGGCCCACAGCAATCACATGCATTCTCCACTTGCCCCACCCCTTCCTCTTCTTCCGTCTCTTCTTCTCTTACGAAGAAGTCATGCTGATCCCACAGTTCATGGCCATCACACACTTCGATCCCAGAGTCCCCCGTGAAGCGCCGGTACCTGCCCGGCATTGAATCCTTGTTGGGGTTGTAAGCACTGTGAGTGAGGGCCTGCGCAACCTCTGGTGAAGCTGGGCACACTGCATCAGCATCATTGGGGATTGGGATAGCTGAGTGGGGGCAATTCGATTCATCAGGAGAGTCTGTGGGTGGAGCGGTTGCCTGGAGAGGTGTGTAGGGAGGAGGCGGCGTGACTGGGCGGTCAACTACCTCTTCGTAGTCTGGCAGCAGGTAGGTGGGTAAGAATCCTGGAAGATACAGACAAAATACAGAGAAGTATGAGGAATTATGAAAACACTCACTGGCAGCTGAATTAGGTTCATCCAAAAGTGATACAACATGCTCATCACCCAAGCTGTTGTTTGGTAAACAGGCTGGGATCGGCTTGATCTGAGACGTCACTTAGAGTTGAGCCTCTTATGGTAATTAATACATTAACTCTGAGTTAAGTGGCTAAGGAAATCTCCATAAGCAAAAATAAAATCAATTTACATTGTAGTTTCAGAACTAATCTACTCTAACTTACTCTAAATATTTCATTCAATATGGTTAGCATTGTACGTGTATGTTGTATATCAGAGATGGAGCAGACCTGTGCAGATGTTCTCAAACATACCTGACTTATCTGATTAACATCCAGTTACTGTGCAGTTCAGAAGTGATGTTATGTAAACACAGATTGCTGATGTCATTTAAATAGATCCAGTTACATCTACTATATGACATGTGTATGTGTGTCATGGGAAAGCTGCTGTGTAGGGGATGTCCAGGAATGGAACAATCATTCTCAAAGACAATTGATGGATCTTAACCTCCTTGTAACAGTTTCAGTCTGCAGCATAAAATGTCACAGCGATAGATCTAGTGGAGGTGAATCATCTCAGTCACAGGTTGAAACTGCAAATCCTGCTTCAAGATGAAGGCGCAATGTGAACGTTGGGCAGCTGACTGGAGCAAACGGCAGTAGAGTTCAACAGTGCCGGCCCACTTTAACAACTCCGGTTTCTGCAGTAAGTCACATTTTTCAATAATTTTCTCCATTGACGTCGTAAAATCCTCAGATGAAGGGTTTTAAGACGAGAACCATTCAGATAAACTGCAAGATGAATTGTGACCATAAAACAGTTGATTCGGACCAAAACACTCGCCACCCTCGTCTTGTCTATGATACTGACCAAGACAGAAACAACAAACCTCCACTCCAGTACAAGGCTGACTGACCTTCACCCAATGACAAATGCAGCACGTCAGAAAGGGAAATCATTGTTGCTCTGTGGTAAATATAAAGTAAACCATCGTGGAGTTCAGTGGGAGCGGTAGTTCACATGCCGACATGACATTACCATGGTAACCGTAAGCTACACCAATCAGATGTTGCTGATACAGTTATGACATCGTGAGTAACATCATATCTTTATCTTGACTGGGGGCTTCTACAGCTAGATATAACAAGTTAAAAATCTCGTAGCTCGTGGTGAGTCTACTTTTGATGGTTATGACATCATGGATGAGAATCAAAATCCTCTCCTCTGACAACGAGGTGTGTGATCTAAGTGTGGAGATCTATAGGAAAACAATAGAACGCCAGCCTTAGAAATGTCATCAAAAACATTACACAAAGTCAATAACATATTCCATAAATTAGGAGATGTCTCAAGTAAAAATTCTCCGTACTTTTTAAACCGACACGGCATTCACAGACAAATATTTGGATTGTCAATTCTGGTGGGTTTGAAACAGCAGTGTCTGGATTGAGACAACACTACCTCATTCACTGCAGGTAAACATGTAGTGTGAACAGTATACTGCATTGTAGTGTACTAATGGAAGTATAGACACAGGGTATGCTGGGAATGTGTAAATGAAGGGGCATGTGACAGACAGCTCCAATCACAGGTCCTTACTGAGATAGATTGGAAGTTGAGAGTTGTTGTGAGCCTCTCTGTAGGCGATGAGGTTGATCTCGTTCTGCCTGCGCTGCTGCTGGAAGCGCTGCTTGGAGCGCCAGTGCTGACACACGCAGCAGCACGTCAGGATAATGATAAGAGTCCACACCAACCAGAACCCTGCAAGAGGTCAACAGAAAAGGTTCCAAAACACATTTGATACATCTTCTGAAAAATGTTAAAGACCATGTCAGGCTCTGCATCACTTGAAACTTTGATATTTCTGTCAAAAACATATAATAAACTCTATTTGGTTAAGTTTGAACATGTTTACTATCGTGCATACGGTGAAGCGGGATTGTTTGATGAAAAGGCAAATGGATGCTTCTGTAACTTCAGACAACCAGTAGGCCAAAAGAGCAGCAGCACCAATCACAAGCCGGTGTAGATGCAGATTACACACTGACAAACTAGTACCACTCATAACCTTTATCCAAAATCTGTGCTGCAAAAGGTTTGATGGATAAAATATACATATAGCAAGTGCATAGTGCACTATGGACTTACACACAGATGAAGTTTGGAATGTCCCTGCAATTTAACAAGTGAACACTGCAGGACCATTCAACTGCTCACAAAATGAATAAAGAAGAGATGGGTAACTCACACCACAGTTCATAGTAGTAGCTGCAGCACTGTGTTTCTCCACAGCAGTGACCTGACTCACAGATATAGCTTTGGTTGTTTACTCCCTGGCACACCAACCCGGCCTGTTAACACAAAAACATACCACACACACTAGAATGAAGATCGTATTGAAACAATGTACAGCAATGGGGATGGCTGCTTTATACTACTGAGCGTCATACTTTATTGCATCGAAAACAGAATTTAATCCAACATTTAAATCTTGTGACATTAGTATAAAATAACTTTAATCAAAGTATTGAAACAAGCTTCTGTGACGCATACACACGCGATGAGGGGAAATAACTCTCCCCGACTTTAAACAATACGATTATCCTAATACATTTCGTGTAGATAAACTAATTGATTCACCAACTGATCATTTCAAGTCAGTTTTAAGCCTAGTTTCTTTAAATTGCCTGGATCTAAATAAGCCTTTGGAATCGAATGCTACATCAGCCTGACCTCAGGTGGAAACTACTCAAGATAGGATTGTACATTAAACTACATTTCCATCAGAATCTGAGCACAACGCGCTGACAATCAGACTAATTCCTTTACTTCCTGTATTCTTGGACATGTAACAGCTAAACAGAGGTAATTAATCAATTCCAACGTATTAATCGGCCCTTTGCTTTCAGTCTCTCTTGCCCCATGTCAGTCTAAACCAGCAGCAGGTTTCAGCCAACTAATAACGTTACTACAGTCACACACGGATTAATCTGTACCGAATTGTTAATGCCAATACTGACAAGTCCTCTCCCCATACGGTTTGATTTTCACATAACAATGAATGTCCGCTGCATGTGTAATCACTTCGCGTAAACAATCACCATATTCCCCTGCTATCTTTGATATGTTACCAAGAAGTAAACAGTGATCCTTTCCTCTATAGTCACTGCTGATGCGCCCCTGCTAACGTTCAGGTTACGTTAGCTTTGACCAACTTTCTATATCACAGCCCTGAAAACTGTTGTACTCATATCGGTGAACCTAGTGGGGAATATTACAACTTTCCAACACAAGTGATTGTTTTTTTCAAACAATGATCCTTCGAACTAGTAACCAGCACCCAAAGAATTGAAGGAGATTTTTTTGGCCAGCGAAACTTGCGTTAGCGAGAGTTGACTGCTAAAGTGTTAAAAAATAGCTTTACGTCGGCTAACATTCGCTATAAGGTTAGCGGTTACCTCTGCGATTGTGGCCACCGTCGCAGAATTTTCTTGTCCGACAGTGAACTCCAATGACCCCATTGTCAAAAATATAGGAAATCGATTGTTCTTAGTCACTAAACTGTTAATTGGCAGTCACATTGTTAACTAAATGTCGACCTCGGTGGCTAACCATAACAAAACAAGCCCAGCTAAACTTCAACAATTGTTCCTGAGAGCTCACCAGCTTTATGCCCATTGGTCCATACATGACTCCAGCCATTGGCTCCTGCTCCTGTCACTCCAAGTTGGTGCTTTCCTTGACGTGTACGTCATCTGTCACCAGGCAGGTGGTGTCAATATTACAGAGCGTTGTAATGTGAGATTGAATAGTTGAATTCTTCTCACGGTTATGAAAAAATAATTAATAATTATTAGTACGTTTTTCAATATATCATTTTAAGCTGGATTAAACCAACATTGCAAAAATGATTAAATATTCTAAATAAAATCTCTTTGCAATAGTAAAGTTTGTATCCATGTCCCTGTTTTTAATCTTTGATATTTCTGCCTTCTCCCCTGTACAGTGGACTGCAATGCACTTCACAAAAGGTAAGTGAGAATTTAATTTTTATTGAAATAAATTAATTTGTTTTGGTGAACTGCCTTTTTAATTGTACTTTAGCTGGCTTAAAGTCGGTACCACATATACATAGTTTGCATGTTTTATCTATTGTGTGTTTGACTCCTGTGTTTGCCTTAAAGATAGTTTTATCATTTCATTTCCTTTGTGCAGCAACTTTTTACTTTGGTTTTGAAAGGCCATCTCTGATATGTTCACATTACATCTCCAACCTCAATTAGGTCTCCATTGGTACATTTTAGTTTAGTCTTCCATTGAAACGGTTACAAGGATGTCTGTCAGAGGCCACAGAAAACCACAAACTCAGACAGTAACTTATGAATACACAGAGATGCATTTAAAATACTTCATAAGTTGGCTCATGGAGCATGACATCTGTTCTCATATCAAATATTTATCAAATACTATCAATCCCAGAGGGAAATTGGGTCATGTTACAGTTGCTTATATTCACTTCATACTATTGGCTGGTCATGTTTTTCAGGCCACTACTGGCCTGTCATATATTCTGGCTTATATGCTACTTGCCTGTAATAGATGCTTGACAATGCAGTGAGACATTGCCAAGCTCCTGATTTTGCCTGGAGTTTATTTTCAATTTTAATATGTACGCATTTTTTATATCTTTATGTTATTTCAATAAAACATAGTTTGGTTATATTTTGGTTTGCTCATTTGCTCAGATCATATCATGACCTGTTGTTGCATTTAACCCCCCAAACTGCACACACACACACACACACACACACACACACACACACACACACACACACACACACACACACACACACACACACTGTTCACACATACAGTATAGCTTCAAAAGCTGGGACAGTGATCGGCAGCTATTCATAATGGATGAGACCCTGCTATGGGGGCCACCGGGTCGTCCCTGCGGCCCCCCTCTGAACCACAGAGACTCAAAGGGCATAAAGCTACACTTTAGTGGATAAGTTGAGAAAAGCAAAATGTTATTTAGATCCTCTGACACAATTCAAGGGACACCCAGGAGAGAGTCAAGCATGGTCATTTTGATTCTGGTGGAAAGTGAAGCATTACACATTTTATTACACCACGACGGGTACAAACAAGTACAACAAGCTCGGGGGACTTAAAAATAGGAACAATGTGCAGTACAATCGTCCAGTTAATGCAGGGTATGTAAATTAAAAGCTCAGTTCGTATCCACCTACTGATTCATGAGAAGCCAGAGTGAGAGTACAACATACAGTATGTAAGGACACACGTCAGTGGCAGCATGAATCAGTGGACGACTCTAAGTCTGTGTTATTCCTGATTCTACCAACAGATGGGGCTAGAGTATGGGATTCACAGTCCACCACTCAGAAAGGACCATTGGGGAAGATTTAATTCCACAAATGTTTCTTTACTGCAACATGATCACGGTGGCACCATAGAAGTGACAAGCCTGCCCCCTCTTTTTGTTCCACTTATCTTTATTCCATACAGGCCAAACTATTTGTAATCCATCAATGGCAGCAATGAGGTCCAGAGTATCTTCCTGGAGTCATGTCAATGTCACTGTGAAGCACATACTTCCTCTCCTACTACTGCTCCTACAAAGTCCCTACGATTCCTCACGTACTCATCCACTATCAGGGATCCTACGTTGAACAACACAATAGAAGGGAATACAGTTAAAGTCTCAGTGGACCCAGCTTGCTTCGCATCATCGCTTTGCTCCTCCTCTTCAACCACTTTGTGTCCTCATAATTTCTGTGTGACCGTTGTTGTGCTCATCATGCTGCTGGTCGGACAACTGATGTGCTATCAGATGGTTCTTTGGTTAAACAATGCAACCATCGAGTTGCTGCATGAAGGCGTTGAATTCGTCTTGAAAAGTAAAACCAAGATGAAAATAGAGCAGAACACACTCGTCTTAACACCAGCTTGTTAAGACGGTCACAGCTTAGATGAGTAATGTAAACTAGTATCACAATAGAAGTAACAAAATGTGCACGAGCAAACTATCGTGCAAAAAACACAACAGTCTGTCGATCCTGGACCACGACGTCTGCAGGAGGACCTGGTCCCTATAGTGACAGGCTCTTTGTGAGCTAACAACAACGCAGTGACTCGGGTTCTGACAATATACAGTATGTATATATATATGCAGTATTAATATGCATAATGGCTCAGGAGATAGAGTGGCTGCATGCAATCGAAAGGGTAACAGTTGGATCCCCGGCTCTTCCTGATGCTGCGGATGAATGTGAGGGTGAGTAGGTCAACATTGTAAAGTGCTTTGATCACTGTAAATGCAGAGAGGCGCTATGTTCGTGCACCATTTTAATTTCCAACTTTTCCCAAAGGTTCTCTGAAGGACTGAAGCTGGCATGGCCGTGAGGGGATGGAAAGATGTGACATAGAGACAAGGAGAATATCATTAAAGCATAATACGCCTGGTCATGAATAATAAGTACTTCTAATGGTAGTTTTGCTCCTCAGGGGTGAAATCCAACACTGAACAATGAATTCCACCACAGAACCAACAGGCCACCAACACCTTGTCCCCAACATCAGAGGGACTCCGGCTGTAGCAGTCGTTGATAGTCTTGACCTTTGTTGTGTTGTTGTGAAATTCCTTCCACCTTCTTCCATCCTTCTCTTGGTGTTCTCGACTCTTTATTGCAGCTCTTTTGAACCTTTCAGCCCTGTTCAAGGGAACAAAAGCAAACAAATCACATTGTCCTTCCAGGAATTTTTTCTTGTTCACTGCTTTTCATGACCTCTTCTTTAGGCACCTCTGTGCCTCTCCTCATTCAGGGTCCCCAAGAAAGTCAATGGTTCCTTACATCTCAGTTTGACAAGTCAGGAGGATACACGCTAATCCCCTTAATCTGGCCTTTCTCCTGCGCGCTGCCACAGGGAGAGAGGGACCACAGAGAGTAATCCTGTCGGGGAAACAATAGGATTAAGGTCCCAAACCCGTGAGTGACAATCAGGTATCCACTGACTGATCTGCAAAGCAGGAGCCGGCCACTCTCTCTACAATGTGACTTTATTTTTGTTTGGCAGGTCCGACAGGGACGGGGGTGAGGGAGGGGAGGGATGGCTCGGTCGTGACAAGGGGGAGGGTATTTCTTTGAGGGGCAGCTGGAGGTCTGACAGGCCTGTGGTCCTCTGAGCACCAGGGACCCACGAATGACTGACAGGTGAGGGCTGACAACAGGGTGGTTTGGTACGGCTGAGAGGCTTGTTTGAACTTTGGGTTGTGTGTCTCTTCTTGGTGGGGCAGAACGTCCCAGGACCCTCCTCCTGTGGCTGGACTGATGCTACCGGGTCCCCAGACCTCTGCTTGATCTGGAGCTGAACCACACAATAAGACTTAGTATTACAGTTACTCCTGAAGTAGGGGAATAATGGAAAAGTACTACTAGTCTGAAGGTTTGATGTTTGAAATGGAGTAATAAGTAAAGTAATAATATACGTACTGACTACGTACTGCTGCTATCACCGTGTAACGGTGTGTTTCCATCCTGGGGTCGGATCCCTCTGCATCCACTGACCGTATCACTCAGATATCATGGACAGTTTGATCAACAACCGTTGAACTGTAACAAATTTGGATTTTACTGAGACTCGGTTTTTAAAGTGTAACAATGCTTTGAAGAAAATAAAAGTGTTTTTATTGGTTTAAATCTGAAAATAAATCGTATTCTGAATTGAACTCTCGTGTCATGAACATGTGGCT
>CAAKHC010009399.1:11551-25865 GCA_901007825.1 Macroramphosus scolopax | reverse complement strand
TATTGGCCGTACCATTTACATGAATTAGAAAGGCAGAATTGAGAAACATCAGCAATTTAGAACAGAACCACCCATCAATGGTCGATCTCATTAACATACAATCATTTCCTTTCCGACAGTGTCAATAAAACATGAAAAAAAAAATAGTAGCTTCAAAAAATGAATGGCAGAGCTTTTGTATTGATTTGCTTTAACTTGAACTACTGTACGTATTGAACAGTAGTTGTGTGTCTGGATGTTTCCAAAACGTTTATCCACATAATATCCTCCATATCAAGAGGTGTTGTCGCTAACTATCACACACAGCTAATGGCCATGCAATCATAACAGAGGTATTAAATACACACTATCCTAAAATCCACGTCATATAATTTAAGAAGTCAGTGCAGTTCATGACTGTTTATTTAAATAATAAATACAACAGAAGAAATGTACTGTGTGCCAATATTTTCCAAAGCAATTAGAGGCCAGTCTCCACCTGAATATTCACCTGTATCTGATTTGCTGTTGGATGCATGTTGGGAGGCTCCATCACCACTGCATCACATACTCCAGTATAAACCAGTGACAGTGATACAGCCAGTACAAACACCTGAATACAGGAACTAAAATACTGAACAACAGAAAATAACTTGAGTAAAACACGAGGAAACTGAGCAAAGTTGATGTTCTGATACACACATTGATTTGTTTATTTTGAGTTATTTATTGTGTGTTTATATCATGTCTTACTTCTTATTTACATTCACTTAAATAAAGATTAATTCTTTGCCACAGGCGTCAGCCTCGTCTTCCTCCATTCAGCCGATGACTTTTAACAACCCCCGAAGACGAACTGGGTCTATTGCCGACCATAACATTCCACATTTTATTTGCTTTAAACCATTACCATGAGTTGTGCTTCCTTTAATAGACATTGTGCCGGGACATTGACATGAGAGGTGATAGGGGACGAGACCCGACCACACACACACACACACACACACACACACACACACACTGCTGAGCTAACAACTCAACCAACAGCCACGTTTTAGTGAAAATCAGCATCTTCTAAACTGCTTTCCTCCAGCTGTGTAAATGACGTGGAGGAGATCTTAAAAAGGAAGCCCCTGGCTTCATGGTGACAAAACCAATTAGTGTAAAAGCCACGTACATGCGGCTGCATGGGAATAAATCCCAGCTTATTTTATGCTGTCATAGCTTCTCTCTTGTCTTTCTTTTCTGTCTCTACAGTATAAAACCACTAAAAGATGTAGTAAACATTTTAAAAGAGGGCAGAGCACCCTGCTCCCGACAACGTCTTTAAAAGGAATTCAAATCAGTTGGATGACTGATGCTCAGATTCTAGGCCAATATTTAATAACTATTATGGATAATATCAATAGATACAGTGAGATTCCTTGAAGATGAGCTAAAGAGACAAACATCCTCTGACACTCTGTCTGTCTGTGTGCTAGCAAGAGAACGCAAAAAAACTACCGATCCGATCTTCACAGACCTGAGACGTCCTGCATGTCCGATGGACGGATGCAGAGTTGAACCTCTGTGGACGGATCTGGTCCACATAGCAAAAACAGGCATTTCTATACATCTGATCCTGCAGAGGTTTGCTCTCTCCAAGTGTCCGTCTGACAGCAGGATTACGCAAATATTAGCCGCTCTCAAGTGGAATTACTTACTGAGGCTTACTGTAAAAGAACTGTCACCACACGTCCTCCAGTCATTGAACAACCCTGTCAAATCTATCAACTTCCTGGACGAACCCTGGCGACTTTCCAACGAAGGGATCCGCCTGAAGACTGATGAGAGACGCACCTCGACTGCAGGTACTGTGGAGGTGGAGCAGGACATTCAGTCCACACAGCGGCGGTGTTAGGTCCGGTTGCTTCTGACATTCTGTCTGTTATCACTTTAGGTAAATTTAGCTGTGATGTGTTTTGTGAATTTGTCAGACAACGTTATGGTCAGAATCAGGGGAACAGACTGCCGATGACGTGACGTTAGCGGGACACGTTTCGGTGCTATTTATCTCTAAGGCAGGGGTCTTCAACCTTTTTAGCCCAGGGACCCCTTGGATGAGAGAAAAACAGAGCAGGGACCCCCACTTGAAATTCCCCCCCCCCCTTTTTTTTTTTTAAATATAAGCCTGACTTATAATAACTTTTAAATGTATTTTATTCAGCTTATTTCACTGTATTAACCAATTTCTGACTGGGTAGACTAAATAGATTTCGTCAAAAGTATATTATTATTGCATGTTAATGACATGTTCTTAATCATCTCAATCAAATAATAATAATTAAAAAAAATTAAACTCACATATTATTTTGGTTAAAATTGCCTTTATTTTATTTTTAAGTTGGCGGACCCCCAGCAGTACCTCCGCGGACCCCCTAGGGGTCGCGGACCCCCGGTTGAAGACCACTGCTCTAAGGAAATAAGAGAAGGACTTTTTTTAAGGAGCAATGGAGACATGATGTTTTTTCAAATGCAAATGTAGATAATTCAACACACTGTTTTTACAATATTAGCAATGACCTCAATTCATGTTGTTGGTAGGTGTTTCCACATCATCCCCCAAAGGTTGTTATTAATAATTACAATCTGAAACCAGTTAGTAGAACTGGTTTGACGTCTACAAACAACCATTTGTTCTTTCTTTCTTCAACACGGGCACACAGACATGCAGAGTGGAAGTGTTTCTACTGATGCACTGTGTGTCGAAAATTCAATTCAGCGTCACGCTGTCACAAATAGAAACAGCAATGGGGGCTTCATTAATATTAAATGTTACTAAATGTCACAAACATGGTTTCCTTTCCAACATCCTCAGGTATGAACTCATTTGCATGTGTTGTCACTGTGTGTGTGCGCGTGTGTGTGTGTGTGTGTGTGTGTGTGCACTAGATAACATGGAGGTCGGCCAGGGGTTGAGGGACTTACATGTTTGAGTTTGGCAAGTTGTGGTTATAAATCAGGGTAAGTTTCGATGAAATGGAAATTAGTATAAGTCAAAGTAACGTCCTCTGAAGTGGAGGGAACACAACCGTGTGTGTGTTTGTGTGTGTCCGTCTGTGGTTGTGTTTGATTGGAGAAGCTCTCTAGGGGTCGTATCTGCAATGGACCTGAGAATGCAAAACATCAATGAATGCTGGGATGTTGAGAGCTCATTAGCCATAGATAGGTCCTCCTCTATGGTGCTGCTGAATTATTTATACAGCCAGACCATACACTGACCCGGGTGCAGCCGAGCTTCAATACCGTGAGCATTGGAGCACAGGATTTGGAAAAGCTGCCTCATTAACTGATGAGTACGGAGGTACAATACTTAAACTTACAGTCCTGTATGATATTAACCTGATAACCTGATAGCAGCACTGAAAAATAAAAACATGCCAGAAAAAAAAAAAAAAAAAGAAGCTGTTAATGAGAACAATCAACATTTTTGACAAAAAATATATCACGTGTCAACATTTGTGCTTTTTGAAACACGACGTTAATGAAGAACGTGACAACACAGCCTGTTAGCAGACACAGACTGAATCAAACAAAGTCACTGGATGAATTATCTTGTTTTCAATGATGTATCGATGCCAGTTACAGTCAGGATGAATTCAAATGTCCAGTGTTGGACTCTTCCAGCAGCCCAGTCGTGTGGACGTCATCACATCAGAGCCGTTGCTCCAGTCAGAAGGTTGATGTGTAACATTTATCGTATATGCATGTATCTGTTGCTTGCAGAGATATTCAAGGCAAACATGGATTGTGTTGACAGACTAATCGGAGCACTTTAACCCTGAGACACTGAGATGAACTACCGGAGCCATCGTATGATTGTTTCATTTCTCTATTGACAAAACCTCAGACAGGAAAGATGCTTTAAAGCAGAAAACGTAGAAAGAAAAAACGTAGAAGCCAGTGAATCTTTATTCCTGCAAAACGGAATAAACCTGAAGAATCTGAAGACAAATGTAAAAAAGGGCACATCCAACAATTTGTCTTTCAAATGTAGGTGAAGTAACAATTGTATGTATGAAACCCAACACTTCTCTTTCAAAGCTTGAAGTAGCAGAGCTACAGAATGATGACATCTCAAATCAGAGCTCTGTCAAGGTAAGTGACTTTGACAATGAAGGTGCCCGACAGTGAATCCAAGAGCGGATCTGGTAAAAAGAAAAAACCGACTCTTTTGTAGTTTTAGATATAAAGTAGCTCACCAAGGGAAAACTTCCTCTGTACTGGAGTCTCAATAGAGGCCGAAAACCTTTGAACTTTATTTTAGTATAACGTCAGGGTACCAGGAGACACTCAATTAGCTTCCTGTCATCTTGAGAGAGAACGTTGTCTCATGGTAAAGGACATGATGGATCAGATGAACTGATGCTGGTTCGGGGACACCAACCTGGTCTCAGGTAAACACGGCTGTATTTCAATGTATTAACAATTAATCAGGCTTAATATTTACCAAATATTATCAAATAGAAACGTATGAAAGGTGTTTTTAAATGAGACCAAAAGTCTTAATGTCTTCAAAGTGAGTCCCGGCTCTAAATCGTCATTCAGAAAAGGTCAAGTGTGTCTAATTAGTTCTGGGAGGCTGATGTGACTCGACCCAACATGAGTCCACGGTGCTAATTGCTACTGGCAAATAAAGAGATGCCATATTGACAACTGGAGAGTTAAGGAGACGAGCCGCTATTGGCAACACAGTCTCTTGTCTTTCTCTAGCGTTCTCTACCTTTTCCAATTATCGACTGAGAATATTCTTCATCCCCGAATCCCCCTGCTTATACATCATTACCAGCAGCAATCAATCACTGATTATTAAATGAAATGTCCATTAAGTCTGAGGGTATTTCCATACCGGGCAGCGTGCCAGAGCGAAGCCGGAGGCGGAAACAAGGCTGAGTCAGGCCACATCGCTGCTTCATATCCAGCCACCAACTGTGAAGTTGAAGTGCTTTCTTTCTTTTTAAATACAGAATTCACTTGAAGTTTCATTGACTTGACAACCACAAGCATGTTAGCTACGGTAACACACACACACACACACACACACACACTCCCTCATTCCCTCCTCTGATCCAATCCTGTAATTTGGGATAATTTGTGTAAAATACATGCATTTATTTATACATTCCAAGTGTATGAAAGGAGACCTGATCTCAACACGACTCCTCTTCCAACTTCTCTACCTTCATTACTCAGAAAGCCTTTTCCGCTCTGATCAACAACATGTTCTTAGATCATGTATATTTGTGTTCATTGCAAGATGTTACAAATAATCATTTTTGTTGTAATCTCTTTGAATATTCAGGGTTCAGGTACTCTCTAAGTACTCTCTGAAGGTCGGGGGACTAATAGTAGAAAGACACCAATATCAGCTGTTAGCACTAAATGGAAAAGTACCGTCGCTTTCTTGTGTCCAAGTCAATCACGTCATGCGACTTTCATCTTCGCCACACACTCGTGATGCTGCAGGAGTCAGAATTGACCTGACAGTTTCTTGTTAGACGGAAGAAGTGATTTTTAGGCTCATTTACAAATATCGATTGTCTTCTCCAAGACATTCCTCACCCAAACATTATACAAAGGGTCATCGTCCTTCTACTTACTGTGTGTACAAATGAACGTGATACATGCACACTGGATATATAGAATCACCTCATGGCTGGATGAGTGAATGTGTGCATGCATACATACATATGCTGTACAAGTTTGCCCCCATCATGTATGGCGGTGCACATATGTGACATAAACTATATCCAACTCCAGTTGATCTCTTCTCCTCTGGGATCTCTGTAGCTCACATGAAAAGGGAGGGAGTGCCGGGGAGATGGCAGCCCAGAACAGGGCCTCCTCACTGACGGAGAGGATTGTTCAAAGGCCTTGTTTGGCCCCAATGGGACCAGCAAAAACAGCTCATTTGCCAATGCAATTCTATTTTCACATCATTTCAATTTCAAAGAGCCTTCTGGCTGCATTAGCATTTTGCTCGCATAAAAGATGTGTTGAAGGGTCGGAAAAAAGCAAGATAGGTGGAAGAAAGAGCAGATGTACTTTGTATGCTGATGCCGCAGAATTTTTCTTCTCAACATGTTCTGACCACTGCTCATATCATTACAGCGGACATTCGTTCTGGACTTTGCACACTTCATTTGGGCATTTCATTTCATCAGTCAACGCTGTGAAACTCTTTGTTGGAGTCTTTGAGTTTCTACCAGTTAGGATTCACCTCTGTGATCAGATCAGCATATTTGATGATGAATGTTTCCCAGATGAAAAACACACCCACAATCTTCGACTTGAAGGAAATGCAAGGACTCTTTCACACCGATGATCACTCGGATTCTATTCAGCGAGGACTATTCAGCGAGGACGTTGCCATGCCGTCAAAGAACAAAGTAAAAGTGATCATAAAGCGTTATATACCTTTTTTTTTTCATATCAAATGTTCAGTGAATTCAAAATAAAATCTCCAGGTTTCAAACTGAAAGTTTAAAAGCAAAACGACGGGGAAAGAAAACTGACAGTGTACCGCCGTCCTTTGAAGCAGCTGCAATTAAAGCTATTCTCAAAGCAACAAATGGAACTATATCCCATTAAAATAACTGCTTCAGAATGATTTTAATGGTACACTGAGTGGTAATCGGGAGGAAGGTGTCTCTTCTCCATCCTCTAAATGTTCTGTCGCTATGTAAACTGGCGTGACTGCAGGAAACCTGACTGACACCTTCCTGTACAGGAAAACTAGCTGAGAGTTTTCTGTACGAATATAAAGGCAGAAGAAAACAGAGCAAAGGTGGAGACAAGGAGGAGAAACAAGGAGGCTGATGGAGGGAGCTAAAAATATTAAAAAATAAAGATCCTATACGTCAGCAACTGCTGCTGAGGCTGTTTGCATGAGAATAAAATACACCGGCCGTCTGATATTCCCACTCCACCCAGTACCAACTACTGTTGATCCATTTCCAGTCATCATATGAATCGTTACATGATTTAGTGGTCAGATTCTTTCTGTGCGTGTATGATAATGTATTTGCTTTTATGATTTTGTACCGCCGTCCTTTGAGGTAGCTGTAATTAAAGCGACAAATGGAACTTTATCCCATCAAAATAACTGCTTCAAAATGATTTGACTGACTTGTAATCGGGAGAAAGGTGTCTCTATTCATTCAATACAGAACAGAACGACAGTAAATTAAACAAAAGAAGAAAACTTCAGGCTTCTGTTGCTTTGATTTATCAAGGTTCTTTAGAAATCAGTTGCCATAACGTGACTTTCTACATCATTTCTGAGGATATACAGGTGTATCACAACAATAACAAATGGGATGGATCACTCGTTAATGTTCTTGTCTTGCTGTATTTCACCCCACTGACATCGTATTGTATGAACTGGAACATTTAACTAGTATTAAATTAACCACATTAGGCTGCTTTAAGTCTGAATCTTCATTGCACACAAGGTTCTGTGAGGGACCAACATCAGCGACTTTACATATGCTCCTTTAGGACAATATTATCCAGAAACACTCCATAAACTGTGATCGTTATGCAGATAGCAATAACCCAATTATATCTATCAATGAAGCTAGATGACACCAATTATTTTTTAAATGTCAAGTGACAAAAGAACGCAAAGACCTGAGCGACCTTAAATTTTCTCCTATTAAACACAAACACAACTAAGTTACTGTAATCGGCCCTCGACACATCAGAAACTGAAGATCCAGTGACACAGTTGTTCTGGGAGACATTGCCTTCCCTCCCAGTACCATCGTTAGTTGCTTTCCCTCCCAGTACCATCGTTAGGCATCTGTTAAATGTGATGAGGATATGTCCGTTAACATAAAACAAACTTCAAGGACAGAATTGTCTTCACTTAAGCAACATTGCAGAAATCAGGCACAAATATGGAGAAAAAACATCGTCAGTAACAGTATTTGTTACTTCCAGAGAGGGTTAGTCCCTGAAGACCCTCCGGCTGGCCCCCACGATGCTGCACATGTACTGACAAGAACAAGGAAAATAGATCATATTTCTTCTTGATTACTGTCCCTGCATTGTCTCTCTGTAAAATCCAGGATATATTTCAGATTCCACCTACAAAGCCGTTAAGGATCACTTATCTAAAAGTACTCATTGTACCCGTTTACCCCACTAGAAAACTGCATTTGCAGTATTCAGACTCAGGCAATTGTTTTATATTACACAATTTAGACACAAGCGAATTAGGGTCATAGGAATAAAATAAAAATGCAAAACTGAGATTAAAAGTGCTTTTAAATCACATGTAAAAGGCAATACTTTACTTTTACACACATATATCCATATCAGTATAACAATAAGCTAAACTAGCGCTGCAAGCAGCTTTGAACGTGCCCTCGCCCCCCGTGCGCGTTGGGGCGTGCAGCATTCGCCGTATTGTAGGCCCCTTCAGGTGCGTATTGAAATTGAACTACTTGAGTGTTTTTCTTGGCAAGATCACAAAAAGTGTAGCCCCGCCCCTTCCACGCCCCTTCCACGCCCCGCCCCTCCCACACCCCGCCCCTCCCACTCTGTGCCATGAAAACGTACTACATCCTCCAATATGCATCAACCCCTTAAGACTATTCTGACCAAAGACAAAATTGACTTGGAGCAGTACATCTAAGTTGAAAACAGATCATTTCCTGTCACCACTAGGTGGCGCTCTGTCTGATAATCAATGGTGGCACTATTGAGTCATTTTTGAGCACTTGTGTTTTATACCCATACAATATGTGATCTGTTGCCAGGCCTGAAGTATTGTCAAACGTTTCAGGAGCTTTTGAACATGTTCAGATCCTGAAACTTGGACATAATTCGTAGCCCCGCCCCTTCCACCCTATGTCATGAAAACTCATCATGTCCTCCAATATGCATCATCAAGGCCTTCAGGCTCAACTGACCAAATCTGAAATCAATCCGTCCATCCCACTTGGATCAGCACAACAAGTCATTTCCTGTTTTTTCATTTCAATTCCTAGAAATCCGATATGGCCTCACACCGGTTGGTGCTCAGCCCCTAAACGCATCAATCACCTATTTATTGTATTGGAAAGATGAAGTTTTAAGTCATGATTTGAATGAGCTGACAGATTCAGCGGATGTCATTTAACCTTGTTCCAGAGGTGGGACGCACAGCAATTAAAAGTTGCTTCACTTGTTTTTGTAATCATTCATATCCCGTGAATGCACGTCACTAACTGCAGCTTCTCTTGCTCATTTATGCTTTCTCCTCACTCTCATCACCCAACCAGGCGAGGAGAAGGCCGCCCACCCAGAGCCTGGTTCTGCTCCAAGATCCGTTCCTGTTACAACGGAGCTGGAATGGAGGAAATCCATGCACATTGACAAGCTGTGTATGAAAAATATCCTCAGATCAATCCTATTTGCTTTGCCCTAAACGTTATTGAAAGAAAGGCAAGGATGAACCTTTTGGTAAAATCTGTCAGTGTATCAATTATATCCACATACACATAATAAAGGCATGAGAATACGGAGGAAATATTGTAGTGCAGATAATTAAAACTTGAGTTTAATCTGAGAAAATGACTAAGCACAGTTGAATTAACTATTAAAACCTAACAACTAAGGCTGTATAAAAGTGATAAACCTGTGATACATCGGTCTCTCTGAGTGTGCAGTATGATATACTGTATATCAGTGGTCTTCAACCGGGGGTCCGCGACCCCTAGGGGGTCCGCGGAGGTACTGCTGGGGGTCCGCCAACTTAAAAATAAAATAAAGGCAATTTTAACCAAAATAATATGTGAGTTTAATTTTTTTTTAATATTATTATTTGATTGAGATGATTAAGAACATGTCATTAACATGCAATAATAATATACTTTTGACAAAATCTATTTAGTCTACCCAGTCAGAAATTGGTTAATACAGTGAAATAAGCTGAATAAAATACATTTAAAAGTTATTATAAGTCAGGCTTATATTTAAAAAAAAAAAGGGGAGGGGGAGGGATTTCAAGTGGGGGTCCCTGCTCTGTTTTTCTCTCATCCAAGGGGTCCCTGGGCTAAAAAGGTTGAAGACCCCTGCTGTATATTGTACATCAGTCAATAACTGATTGTCTTCAGACACATAACTTCAAACTGTTGTCACAGTTAACGAGGTTAGGTGTACTACTGTTAGGTGTACTACTGTTCGGTGTACTACTGTTAGGTGTACTACTGTTAGGTGTACTGCAACTACTACTGCTTATCTGTGCAGTCGGGCGGACTTGGTCGTACCACATCGCTGAGGGTCTGCCAAGCGATGGTGGCTTCCCTCATCCCCGCTGTGCGGCTGCATGTCGCCTGGCGCCTGGGGTATCACTTTGGATCTTTGCCTGGAGGTATAGATGCTGCTGTCCTTGAGAGCTAACGATAAGTGCGCCAACAAACAATTAAATTGCTCCCCAACAACTAATATGAAAGATCGAACTCTGGGTTGTTCACATCTGTTGTTTACGTTCCACATCCCTGTGAATGCAGTTCAAAGACTTGATGAACTGGAATGATGTTTCCATTTCTGTTAAAACCGCGGCATGATCATCTGATTAGGCTAGCATTAGCCTCTAACGTATTGTTCATGAGGAGAATCAATGCTAGCCTAGATTATTTTATAAATGTGGGATGTCGCTTCCACCACAGATTACGAGCTGGTGGTGAAAAGGGTTGCACACACATTCCTGCACCGTCCCTGTCTCAGTCTCCTTTTTCTTCCTCTATCCCTCAATGCACCAGTGAAGCAGATGCCTTTGATGCCATGCTACAAATCACACATTTAGCTTTTCATCAATATTTCATCTATCCATTCCTGGCTCAGCTCTTTCTGGCTCTTTAAATCAGTATTTGCTAAGGGGGGGAACAATGACAACTTTGGAAGTCACCTGGCGGTGGAAAGGACTTCCAGATCTGATGGGGGTCAAACTGAGGACATGTGATGTGTGGATGAAGATCAGTAAACATGTTTCTAAAAACCTGATCTTTCCAATAGATCTATCGTTGGAACACTCTGTACCTGCAGCTTGTTCAGATTACCAACATACGTGACCTGATCCAGCAAAATGAGTCACAGCGACCCAAATGTCAAAATTGAGATTTCAATATATCAATGGAATAATGAAATAAGCTTTAAAATGATCCCATTGTCAGAGTCCTACGTTGGATGGTTTTCCAAATATGGCCCTTTGAATCAGGGTCTTCAAGCCTCTTTGTACCATTGAAAACCGGAGAAAATCGCGTTTAAAGTTTTTCACCCGTTTATGACATCTGTGGCGTGGTACGTGCCTTTCCTCAATTATATGTACTACACAACTTTGGGAGATTGTTTTTGAATGTCATTTCTTTGAAATTAGCTAAAAAAATAAAATAAAAATATAATTGGTTTTCCACGTTACCTGCCCGAATCTAAAAATAGAACGTTGCGACTTCCGACTCATTTGGCCAGATCGGTCACATATTGTAATTGTAACTTTCCTCCATGTTGTCTGTACAAATTGTCCCCACTCAAGTTGCAAAAGTTGGGTTTCCTACAGCTCCAAGATCAAAACTGCTACTCTGTCATGTCAGTAGATGTGAAGCTGAGGTCTGGGTACAAAACCTTAAAATATAACTTTGGGTTTCATCTCCAACTTGACACGACTTCGATACGGCTGAAAATTAACATGAAATAGTAAAATAAAGCAGAAAAGTTCAAGAAAACATTTACTCGGGAAAAAATCTAAACTTAAAACCACAAATATTCAATTAGAAGCCACAAAAATACAGAAATCTGGACACACAGAGACTTTTAAAAACGTCTCTGGTCCCCCATGTAGCACATCGTGGGTCGGCTGCATCCGGTGAACCGCCAGCGAAGCCCCACTTGGACGCCGGTCTGTTGCGGTTTGGCCCCACTCCAGAAAAAGAGTCTACCTGGGCGCGGCTCTGCACTTAAACTAGTAACAGACATCTAAATCAGTGTAGACTCATTGTGGCCGAAAGTGCCACTGGAAACGCCCTAAAAGATGCTTGAAGGTCTCCTTGTTGTCAATGGAGAATCCCTTTAGTGGCCATTGTAACTCCGTCCAGAGCTACAGTGGGACGTGTGTTTACCTCTTTAACTTCTTACTGTATTATTGGACATCTGAATTTGTCCTAATTGAATATCTTCCAAATGGGATCATGAGCCAGGTTTGACACATTCACAGCATCCAGTAATGTATTTGTGATCAGACCAGTCAAATATCACAAGAACCTGACTATCATTGGAAGAACCAACTTTTGTGATTGCCTTTTATCGGGCACAAGTAAATTCCCAGTTTCACCAGGACACACCGACTTATACCAGACAACCATGTGATCTTGGCCAAGTGTCTTCTTGGGCTAATGGAACAACCTTCCTGTTTTCCAGATGTTCTCCATAAAACCATACCAATGATACACTATTTCTATGGGAGCACGTTACTAGTTCTACAATCAAGAACTACATTTGATTCAGTATTCTCAGAGATGTGTCGTGGAGGATGGGGATTACCTTTTACTAAAATCACCGGGCAAAAAAGTAAATCTTTGTGACAGCACAGGCAGGAGACATTAGGATGCACGGCAGGATCTTTGAGGAATACTTTATTGTATTTCTCTGTTCCCTTCATACCGTCAGGGCTGGGGGAGAGAACGGTCATAATAAAGCAGGAAGATCTGGAGAAGAGACACTGTAGGAAGTGTTATATACATCGAGAAATAATAAAAGAAATCCTGTGAATAGTTTTCAGTGATAATTTGTTGTTGTTGAGGGCATTGCCATCTTTAATTACACTAATTTATTATATTATCCCAAAGAATACACACTCTATATAAATTTGGTGTATATAGATTTCTGCAGTTTCGTGGTAATACTACATTCAATTAGACCATCATCTGCTGACTACAAGGACTGTGCAGCAAGGTCACTTCACTGTGGTTGGAAGTGATGTTAAGTTTCAGTTAGATAGTTGATTTGTTTAACTAAACGTCCTGTTGGAGGCTGTAGGGTGGACTAATATTAAAAATAATCATGAAATGGTCTTCATGATGACAGTGTATATGTATGTATACGTTGGGGAAAATACTTCCTGCAAGATGAACCTAACGAACTGGCAACTGAAGCTACGTCAGTGCAGTATGAGAACCAACGTGAAGAATACTGAGGGTTTCTGATTTATTTTTGAGCATTCTATGCCTATAGAGTTGCCATAAAGCGCACAAGCTAGGCTTGACTGGGGCTTCCTAATTAGTCAGGCTCATTGGTATGGCAGTTATAGGGCGTACTCAATCATAGTAACAGCACTACCCTCCTGCTGGAAGCAGGCCCATGTGGTTCCCTCACACATCCCTCTAAATTTACATTTGCCATCCGAGGGTGTCCCACACACTAGTGCTTCACCCATCTCTGGGGTTCCTCAAACAGGGGGCAACCAAGCCCAAGGTTGTCCTCAGATGCCCATCACATGGGGGTTGGTCTGGGAGTTGTAAGGAACCCGTATGTTTCTGTTAAAGGAGCACGGAGCTTTGGGTACAAGCAACATGGAAGTTAAAAGGAACAATTTGTAGGTAATCTCAACAAGCTAACACTTAATGATCTCCTCTCCACACCTATAGGGGGCAGCATGTTAGCAGGATGTCTACTACTATTCTAAGATACATGGACAAGTTTTACTTTCCAACCGTCGCCAATGGTAACAAGCGTTGTTTGTAACTAAAAGAATGAGATTGCTGATACAAGAAGACAATATAGATTTACTGTGTACAGTGTCATGCTCAGACTGCAGCTCTCCCACTAACTGGTGCCAGTTAAAGAGTACTGGAGAGAGATGTTGGTTATGTACTGGACCTCCAGTTTTTATGAGAAAAGGTTTAGCCCTCTGGTGCAACTGCTCCTTTGCACAAATTGGTCTAATAGGACCAGACAAACGATCCCGAGCTTGTCCAAGCACTGAAAAACAAGCATTTTGTATTTGCATACACATAACTGGTGGAAAATTACCAATGTCAAACCATACATGATAACATGTTGTTGGTTAATAGAAAACACTTTGTGTATTGTATTACAGTACTTGATCAATACTTTGTTTAATTTGGTGGACTTGTTGCCGTCGCTGTGGTAAAACTAAAGAAATGCATGAACATCATCAGAGGTGGACCCCATCAGTATCATCTGATGGTTAACCCCAGACTGACATCAGCAACAGTAAATCAGTCTAATCCAGCCTGCACCGTCCTGCCCCCCCCCCCCCCCCCCCCCCCCCCCCCCTCTCCCCCCCCCCCCC
>CAAKHC010009398.1:60902-75696 GCA_901007825.1 Macroramphosus scolopax | reverse complement strand
AAGAACAGGCGATCAATCTTCCCACGTTCTGTATTGACGGATCAATTTGTTGTTCTCCAATCGTTTCTGAAGATATTTAGAATATATGTAGCTTATGGTGTCGGAGCTTCATTAATTATGTTGTTTTTTTTATTCCCTGCGCACGCGTTGGAAACAGATTGAATATATACGACTTGGATTAACGACAACGATCAGCTGTTCTGGAACACATCCAGCTTTACATCTTACAGTTACAGTTGTTTAAGCTAAGTTTTGTTCAGTTTTGAATATGGGTCAGTGATGCACTCCGACCTCTTGTGCCCAAAAAATGAGTAACAACAACAAAACGATTTCCACCTGCTTCATAGGTAAAAAAAAAAACTTATACTTACAAATACTAATACTAAATTATAAGGCATTTGGAAAGTTTATCTTGGCAAACTCTTTCATCCTGTTCTGAAGTCATCAACAAGAAAGAAAACAACTGGATAACTTATCTTCTCTTTGGGCTTTCGCACACTGAAACTCAACTCAAACATGCACACATGAAAATGACAATGATTTAATATTGCTGTTTCCTCCTTCTGCACTTTTTGATGCAACAATTTGGTTGAAGTCGAGGATAAATACTGTGTTTGTGCCCTGCTGCACCGCTTCAATCTGAGCTGGGCGACGTCGTTGTCGCCAATTAGCCCTGGTTGCTAAAGTGTGAAGGGTCAGCATGTTGCATCAAACCCTCTCTTTGCTTCTCTGCCTCCGTTGTCTCTGTTTCCCACTTTCCTTTGCAGACTTCTCCTCTCCTCTCCTCTCCTCTCCTCTCCTCTCCTCTCCTCTCCTCTCCTCTTCCTCTCCTCCTCCTCATCCTCCATCTGGCTGTTTGGATTCATCTCTCTCCGATAGCTTCATCCGAACCGGGGCCGGATAAATGCAGAGCAAATAAGAGACAATAGCAGAGGCCTTTCCTGAGGTCTTTCATGGATGCGAGATTGAATCAAACAATATCAGCATGCAAGTGAAACACCTTGGAAGATAATGTAATATTTGTCAAGCAGAGCACACGCACACACACAAACACAAACACACACACACAAACACACGCATCATCTCAGCCCCGGAGCTCCTTGCGCCCCTGATGGGAGACAGTGCCTCGCTGGTCATGGTGATAAAGCATTTCCAGGCTGTTTTGCCCGGGCCGACCCGCCCGCCTGTGTGTCTCCTTGCTCCACAAACCCCGAGCCCCCCCGCCGGATAAACCTATGGATCCCCACAGCCGCACAGCTCCACCCCCAGACAAAGCCCCTCTCCTCCCCGCTGTCTCACTCAGAGTCGGTGACAAAGCTGAAGTCTCGGTTCGCTCCTGTGTGTCAGCTGTGCGGATCTGAGCCACTTTTGTTCAGTTGTCAGAGCTCGTGTCATCCGTATACGTCTGACACCGCTTTTTCTCCTGAATGTGCATGTTTGCTCGGGCACACGTGCATATACGAAACATGTGCATCGGTTTATGATGGAAGGCAAAGGCCGTGACTATGCCCTCAAAGTCTGATTGCAATTAAAAGGCGGGGGAATGACTGTGTTAAAATGGCACTTAAGGAGCTCGGAGCTCAGCTGGCTAGACCCTTTTCCGTTAGAGTGGCCGCTGACGACTCCCAATTCTCTCAACCAATTATCTGAGCACTCATCTATGCACAGCGGGGCCACTCCCCTCCCTTGACCAATCAGAAACAGAGAGCGCCTGAGGTTAGTCACTATGAAAATTAGTCCGGTGGCTCAATACGAAGCCAATTGCAATCTAGTAAACTAAAGAGGTGAACTTTGGGGGAGCTGGACCTTGAACTAGAAACTAGAAATATCTACTGCAAGTACTACAGATGAAGTACAAACAGAGGAACTATAACTCCAAGTCATGGTCATTGTACTCAATCTGGAAACAGAACTTAAGACATAATAACATCGAGGGCTTGAAATATAAAAACAACTTGAAGTCGAGTATGACTTGATACTAGAGATACTAGTACTTCTGACTAATACTTGAAGTAAATATTAGAAGGAACACCCACTTTAATTGTGGCACTAAAGTTGATGTTGTGTTGTAAAATACTGCCGGATCTATAAACATTATTAGAACTAAAACAACAATTTAAAGGTCTTTTGCACCGCATGCACAGCGTAGATCTTCAGGCACAGGGACCATGTGGGCGTCTTGTTATCTAAGTGGTGTTGTGCAGCATGTTTTTGTCACGTTATATCAAAAATAATTTGTGTTTGGGATCATTTTAACAGTTTTTTTTCCACCAGTTGTTTCATTTGGATTCATGCACGTTGTGAGCCTGCAGGTGGAGAATCAAAGACTGTGAGACAACAAGTGTCTTTGTGCTGCTCATGTTAAATTAACCTTCCTGCCTCTCTGTGAGTCTCCATCCAGTGCGTCTTGCAACCTGCACTGGTGACCAAAATAGCACACAGACGCACATGGCGAGCTGACCCGTAACATCTCAGTCATTGTGGGTTTCTACCCTTCATACCTCCTTAATAACTGAACTTAAAGACAAATGTAAGAGATAATCAACAATCAAACAAGTGTGCGATACGGAAATGGTGAAAGTGACGTACTCAAAATCTTAAAGTTATGAAGCTTCAGCGGAATTGTAAAAGGAAGAGGAAAGCGCTCTGTAGTAGTACAGGTGAAAAAAAACATGTCTGGCTAGGACACATGTCGTATGACTGTGTGAGTAATGCAGCTTATCTTGGATGAAGATAAGGCACTCAAATAATATAGTGAATTTATTCTTTGAGCAAAGGAAACAGGACACAAGTCTTCATCAGGGTACGAGGTGTAATTGTCGTCCCTTTTACAACCCGGCCAGGCAGCCTCAGTATGAATAACAGTGGTAATCATGATTAAAGTCACCAAACCGAGGCATAAATTCATATAAGGAGTCGTTAAGCAGAACCCCAGAGTACGTCTTCAGCCTTCTTTAAGTAATAATCTCATCCTCCTCTTCATCTGTTACCTCGTGCTCTGTAGTCGACGGTCCCTTGTGCCGTTACTCACTTGTTTGTTTAAAGTCTGTTTCTCTATAAATGATTGACATGTTAAAGGGAATGTTTTTTCTGTTTTGTGTTAGTTGATAACGAGTCACAAACTAAGCCGCGCTCGCCGCGTTTGATAACGAGTGTAAAGCTTTGACAGCCGTGCTCTTTAACGTTGCCATGGTTACCGGTCGGGAAACGGTGGATGAATTTAGATCGGTGATTAAACCTGAGCCGAACTGCGTGTGCGAGTTTTTTCGAGGCGCACGTGGCAGAAACCCGCGGATAATAGACGGCGTGATGAATCGAAGCGAAATATTGACCACGGTCTTACTCAGATGTGTTGTGAGATACGTGACCGGGGTTGATTGACTCCGGTTACGGGTTTTTGAATCCGCGGATGAGCGCACACGGCTTGTGTGACATCAACGTGTAGCTTCCACTTCATCTCCTCGTCGGGAACACACTCGCTTCACGGGCGCACGTGTGCGGCGCCGCACATGTTGTAGTACACTTTCGTACAAATCCTGAAATAGCAATGAGTTATTTCCACATTATATCTAGGGCATCCTTTCTATTGGAGGCCTGGAATTAAAAACTTGAGTTTCTGTGAGCGGCAATAATTGAGGGAATATTGCCTGTCTTGAAGAGCGAGCCACGCTTTTACGTGAGGGCCCTGAAAGTCATTTCATTTTTCTGCCCATTACTTTTTTCCTTCTTCGTCTTCTTTTTCTCCTTTTTTTTTTTTTTTTTTTCCCCGAATCAAAGTGATGTTGAGCCGGTGCTTTGAGAGCGGGGAATAGAGATGGAGCATGTGTGGCGGAGGTGCAGAGGGAGGAATGGATGGAGTGAGAGCGCGGAGAGATGAGTAGGACTGATGTGACCCAGGGAATTACCTGAAGGAAAGATGGGGGGAAAAAGAAGGGAGGGGGGCTTTGATGGGGGCGTGCATCAGAAGATAGGGTCTCTCTCTCTTTATATATGTATATGTATATATAGATATAAGGTGCATGTGTCCCATCTCATCCTACGCAACGCACCCCACCCTGCTCTCCCTACTTTTCCAATCCACTTTCACTTCTTCCTCATTTCATCCTCCCCCCTTCCCCCCCTCCCCCAGTGTTTATGCTGACAGTAATTTGACAGGCCCGAGGTTGACAGACTTGAAGGCGGCAGGGTAAGCGATTGTCAGGCCTGGCGTTGTTGGGCAGCTGCTGACTGGCTGTGCAGCTGGCAGTAAGATCTCGAAGCTGCGACGGAAAGCGGGGGATTGATGTGGAGGCGAGGGTTGGGCTGTCGCTACGGTGATGCGTCGGAGCGGGATGGACGGCCCTCAGAAGGCCAGGGGGGGGGGTGTGTGTGTGTGGGGAGGGAAGGGGAAGGGTTTTAGTGCAAGCTTAGCTTAAGACATCCAACCGTTGACCAATTGGTCTTGTCTGTCCTGAGGAGGAAACAAAACATCCCCGGGGACGGGGATGACAGTGTGCCGCCTCTTTGATAGCCACTCAGCAATCTCACACAGGAGCCGAGATACCTCTCACTCCTCGGCCTTCACACACACCTTTCCTATTAGTTGTCCGGCTGCAGGCAGAACAGTAACAGATATTGCATTATTTCTACTTCAATTGCGCCACATATTTGAGCAGACACTATCTAACCCGGCCGAAACAACAGACAGAGAATAAAACTGTCTCTGCAAGCTACGCCTGCTTGCAAGCAGGTGAAGCCCTGCTCGTCGCCCCCGTTAAGAATGTCTGGAGAACAAACAGATCAATTAAAACGAAGAGTACAAAAGAAGCGTCTTTGTACAGGTGAAGGAAGAGATAAATAAAGTCGGTTGTTTGATGGAGTTGAAAGGCGACGCTCGGAGCGGGAAAGCACCGTGCCAGTTGGACCCGGTGCTGGGGAGTCCCCCGAAGGGTTCTCACAAACCCATGTCACTCCTCCGTTGAGAAAAAGCCAGGTGGGCACACACACACACACACACACACACACACACACACGCACACACACTGGGTGCAAGCCTTGCTCACACACACATTCATAGTAGTAGCATGCACAATGCAGCAGATGCCATCTTGGCTTGATGTCATGAGTGGACAATCTATAAACACACACAACCCCCCGCCACACACACACACACACACACACACACATGCATGCATGCATACCTCAGCCACCCAGAGGAAATCAGCATTGCTTGGGATTAAAACAAAGGGACGTGCTTATTTTCCCATCCAGCCTAATTTCTTTCTCTGGCACTTTGTATGTTCTATCTCAACTCGCAGGGTGATTCAGTCACATCGAGAAGCGAAAGGAACGGGAGCGGATGTCTTGTTGACATAAACGTATCGGGAGAAAATAACGCAATGGGATTTAATTAGGATTAAAAAAAAAGTCTATGGGTCATGGAAAAAAAAAATGAAAACATAACTGTAAGCGTTCAGTTCGAATAGGAAAAAAAAAAGTCCAAACTCACAGTTACAAGGTTATTATCCGCCATCAGCAATAACGTAGCACCGCTGTACCTGTGGACACATCAGAGGGGTTTATGGGATCTTTATTCCTGATTGCACCCTTGTGAGCTGACAACGGCATAAATCTCAGTGGTGCTTTAAGCAGCAGCATATGCAGCTATGAAAAGCTCAGGGAGGTTGTTACAGCGAGAGAGAGAAAAAAAAAAAAGAGGGAGCGGAAAAAAATCTTCCTTACATCGGTTCAGCCTACGTGATTATCCGGGGAAACTACCACACTGCAGAAAAATGCCTATCTGGAATGGCAATGGATCGCATTGGATTATTAAATACCGGCGCCAGGACGAATCAACCTGTAGGGTTGAATAGTTTGCAGCCATCCAGCATCCAACACTGCTACTGCAACACAATGATAGAATCATGTAATAATGATGTTGTATTCAAGCTAAACTTCCTTTCCTGGACATGAGACTGTTCTCTATTTGCAACTGAATGTAAACAGTGCATGCATTTAACTGCTAAAGTGAAGTTTTTATTCATGCAGAAATGCAGGTTATGTTTTGATTAAATCACTTGCAGACTGAAGATATGCAAAGAGCAGTCATGTGATCTTTCTGAAAGTCCTTTACATCCTGTAACTTGCACCTGACGCGTGACAGGATGCAGTTAAAGTTTGTCAAACAAAAAAGTTTGGGGCTGCAGCTTAAAACAAGCAGCATCAAGCCCGTGTTTGGGGGGAACATGTTAATCAGCTCTGTGTTTAGCTGATCCTGCCGGGGAAACGGAGACATGATCACACTGAAAATGGCGGGGCCCCATTAATTAATTATTAAATCAATCTTCCGTTCTCGCTCATCTATCGGACGGTCTCGCCTCGCCGTGGTGTTTCTTTAACGAGGGCTTTTTCTGTAATAGACCCTTAACGAGGAGTTAGCCACCCTGCCTGGCTCAGCATCTGTGCTCTGCCTTGCTGGGTAGATTACGGCGTCCTCGAGCCAAAGTGCCCATCACCACTCCCTCGCAGCCTGTTACTCCATCCCTAATCCAGCCTGCCGAGACGCTGCACTTTCTCAACTCTCTGGCCATATGCTTACCCAAAGATCAACCGAGATGGGAGGGTTGAGGAGGCACAGCTTGAGCCGGCTGCTTTCTGAATTAGGGTGCAAGCTCTTTCCGGAGTGAGCTCGTCTCCCCTTCGTTGAGAATCTCTGTCTTAGCGAGGGGAGTGAAGGAAGGCGGCGGCAGTAAATCACGGCGGCAGATGGAGACGTCAATTCTTATTGTTCTCCTGAGCGAAGTCTGAACAGGACTGGTAAGCCAATGTAGCTGATCACAGCCCAGTACACGGTCCCGGGATGTTCTGGGGATATTTAGATGTCTGGCGTTATGGATAGGAGACCAGACGTAGGGGCTTTGTGGAGCCAAGTGGGAAGCAAAGCCGCTCCAGGACCCCTATAAAGTGAATTGTTCATGCGAAGGGCAGCAGGAGAGGTTGGCTGCTATTAGACCACCAGTGAGCTACGGCCTTTCTAGAACATCCGATCTGTGGCGTAGAGGAAGAGAGGAAAGGAGGAATAAACAGAGATGGCGCTGCATATTAGTTCTTCTCCGCAGAGAAACAGGAGGCTCTGGTATCAACATGCGTCTTGGACAATCTGATCAACAGAAAGTCACATCTGCCATTCAAATGCATCGTCACATGCCCGGATTGAGAAAGTACCCAAACACCTCTCCATGCGGTCGGGAGCGTTCGCTGTGTCTCCGATCCGTCCTCGGCTCATTCTCACATCATTATGGATCACCACTGCTTTCCTTGGTAAAAGACAAACCCCAGCATGCCGTTTCCCCGTTGTTAGGATTGGTTAAAGCGTTCGTGCTCAAGCGAGGCGGGCGAAGGAGGGGCGCGTTGATTTGTCTTTCACTTTCATTTTCGCTCTTCAAAGACGAGCGGTGTGCGGTGTGCACTTTCTTGCATGACAAGGCAGTTTCAACTACCCAACCCCTCCCTAGTAGATGAACAGTCTGGTGTCCTCCACCCATTCTTGTGAACCCCACCCACCTTAATATGCAGAGGAACACACACACAAAAAACGTAGGCGATTCCCTCTTCATGTTAATGTTTGATTACCGGGGTGGATCACCAATCAAATCAAGGAGAAACAACGACGGTTGTACTACATTATAAGTTGTGTAGTGTAGTTACCATGTAGTATTGTAATATTCTTCTCATTCCCAAGAGTCAAGAAGGATATTGCACAGACGGACGGTGACATCATGATGAATTCAGATGCTTAATCTAAGAAATTGCATCGCCGTGCAGACGTGCGGACGCGCTTATCAGGGCCGGCGATATCTCCACGCTCGTGTATGTACACAGTGAGCGTCGGTAGGGTACTTAATGACGCCGCATTCACAGCTGTACTTCGAGCGTTCACCTTTGTTATCGGATCACTCAAGACACATGTTAATAGAAAGTCTGAACAGGGGCCTGAGGAACTGGCAGGCGCGCAGGCAGTGCCAGCTTCCATTATAGTCCTCCTCTCCTCGGCGGGCTCGGTTACCTGGCCCGCATCCTTTTCCGGGAGAAATCCTCTCTCTTTTGTCTTTATCATTATACCTCTCTCCTATCTGGTTCCTTTACTCTTCCCGCTGTTCCTCCGAACTCAATTTCTATCTCTCTCTGTTCATCAAGTCATGTTGAGATGAAAAAAAAAAAAAATCTTCAGATGATTACGGTGCTCGCGTCGGAGGAGAGCATTCAGAAAGTATGTGTGTAGGGGGGGAGGGAGGATATGTGAATGTTTTAAAGATTGAAAGGTCAGGATGGTAAATTGCCTCTCTGTGCATGAGTCTCACTAGTCCTTTGACTATAATGTAAGGGATTAATCCATTCCCCTGCCCTTTGTGCTCACAGCGAGCAAGAGACTGTGTAATATGTGAGGGACTGATTTTTTGGAACATTCTGTGAATGTTTTCCCCTCCTCCTTAAGTGCTCTTTGAAAAGCCGGCTTTTGAAAGCTGAGGCAAAAGGGAGACACTGCTTTGAAAAGTGTTTTAAAGGAAGAAAAAAAAAAAAGTGTACATTTATGTCCGTGTTTGATTTTTTATATCTGTGAAAAACATTTGTGCTGTGATGTATATATGGAGGTTTTCTTCTTAAACCCATATATACATATGCATTTAAAGTCTTCTCCGCAGATCCTCTTGCATATGTTTTTATTCCTTCCTCTGACTTTTCCTCCCAACAGCCAGCCTGAGATGTGCGGCGGGCTTCATTTTCATATAATTGAATCGAGGCCCTTCCCACTGCGAGGCAGGATTTGGTTAAGCTGAAAGTCCTCCTTGACTGCTGTTACCTCTGTGCAGATTCGGTTACAGCTGTTACCACGGCAGCAGCCTGCCAGGGCCTGTCTCCGCGGATACCTCCCCTAATTACTGTGTTTATTGGAAATTAAAGATATACCAGCTAATGAAACGCGGCAAACATTACTGCCGATGCAATGTCATTAATTCTAGCCCGGCTCCCATCTCTCATGTGAGGCAGAGAGGTGCTGCATATTAGCATAAATATGAATTTTAGTCTGCCGGAAAGCACTTGAATGAAGAAGAGGGGGGGAGAAAAAAAATAATGAAATGGGTGTTTACATTTCCCTTTTTATTTTCAGGATTAGGATAAATAAAGAGATGATGGTGGAGTGGGCGCAGGAGAGACAGGACACAGATAACTTGTGAGAGGCTCTTTGTATATGACCCCTTAGCTGTATGGATGTCTGGCAGGAAGACATAAAACAGGGCGTGCAAAGACAAATCTGTCCACCGTGCAGCGTGGGCCTCTTGAACCTGGCTCGCTCCCCCGTCTTTCTTTTTTTTTTTGCCATAAACCACGATTGCCCCTTTACCACTTCCTTCCCCAAGGCAACAGAGGACTGATACACCCTCAGTCTCAGGAGACAGTACAGACTGGCATGGAGCTGCTGATGCATCTACACTGTCTGTTTGCATGCTGGTAATGTGCAGGCACTGTAACAGGTCTGTTCTTACGCCTGGAAGAGTTACAACATGAAAAAAAATCCTGGTCATTTTGAACACTTTTAATCTTTGAAATCGGTGCACGTAGTTTAGCCTGCAACCAAACACCCAAGTAAATCATCATTCTTATGTTCCGGCGAGCCACATAATCGTAACATTTAACTACTGGTTAGGTTTTAGGAAGACATCGTGACTTGGGGAAAAGTTGTGAAACTTGCACTGGGCATCTCCCCACTGAATAGTCCGTCCCCTAACATAGACTCTCCCCATATGTACTGTACTAACATCATCACATTGCTGATGTGCACAGCATTTATGGTTGAAACCACTGTTTCATTCAGCTGGTTCTGTGCCTGCAGCAGGGCAGTCTGGAAGTCTGTTCAATGATATTGAAAGTTATTGACCCGGGTAGATGCATCTCCCCTGGTTCAGAGTCGCTAAGCTACGATCTCAGTTTGTGATGTCCAGAGGAGCAGATGCACGTCGATGTTGCAGATACTGAACTAAGAAAGAGAGTTGCTAGCATTGCTCTCCATACTGTTTATCTCGTGTTTATTTTTCATTCATTGGTCCGTGTGAATCACTAAATTGGTCCCTCCAGTGCACTCGTGTGACTTGTGTGTGCCTGCGTGAACACTAAATACACCCAAACACTTTGGGGAATATTGGATATTATAGGTGCAAGGTTGCAGCGCAGCAGCACATTAACAAGATGTTCCACTCCGGCTTCGCTGTTTGGATGAAAAACAGCCACGTTGCTCCCGAATATGTGAGAGAGGAACCGAGGTTTGTTGCAGAGGTGCATCAAAGACGAGAGGAGAGACGAAAGGAAAGAGGTGTTTTTACTTTCCTCGTGTTGCTAAATTGAACCTCCCCTGGGACGGAGGCTGCCCGGAGTGTCACTCGGAGTGGACACAGGAGCTCTGGGGACGTCCTCTCCCTCTCTCTCTCTCTCCGTCTCTCGCTGCTCTCTGCTTCCAGTTTAAAACTTGTTAAGAACTATTTTATCAGACCGGTCCCAGAAGAGGCCCCTCCTTCACTCTACCCTTTGTTTTTATTTTGGAAACATGTAGATGGTGGTGTAGAGCGAGATCAGAGGACCTGAGAGACAAAAAAGATGCTTCTGTTCTCTTAAGATGCTTCGCGGAGAGTTCAAGGATGTGCATCAGAGGCAGTTGCACTCCTTGTTTCCTATTTGACGCTTCACAGCTAATTACGCTCCCCGTAGATTGTTATAGTCTCTCTGCATCTTTAAACGGTAAACACAACTATCCTGTCGGTGCGGTATTGAAAGCGAGCCTCCCCGCGGTGACTCGGGGCTCTGCCAGTTTTGTCCTACACACATTTCCTTGTGTGCAAATGTCCTCTGCACACCTTGGAGCTCCGCTGTAATATGATTAACGCGGAAGACGTCCCAGCAGTCGCCCATGCTCCGGAGCACCGCGCCTGCCCTTTTGGACTGTCTATAGCTGATGAAACCGAGCACATTTATCAACAGCGCCGGGATAAATCCGCACCAATTTCATCATCCCGCCGCCGAGCAAACCACACCCGGAAGAAAAAAAAAAAATAAAAATGATCCAATTTGATAAAGGAATAATTTGATTTACAAATATCAGAGGAGATATGTGATCCCGCGTTATTTATTTAATGAAGTCTTGTGATATTGGCCGTGTGTAAATTGTTATTCGCAGGAAGTGTTTTTAATAAATCCCCTGGCAGACTGGCAGGATGGGAGTGAAAAGAATATGTTATTAGGGTGTGTGGTTGTCGAGGCCCTGCTGGGTCTGCATGCAAAGGAAACAAAAGACCCGGGAGCCGATGAATGAAAAACTTTTTTTTCATGCAACAGTGTCAGCAGTGGTAAAGATGTCAGTTCATTGTATTTAAAGAGAATCGACGAAATTAACTATTTGAAATTAATTTATAGGGTGTATTAATCCCCTGTATCCCTTATGGGAGCTGTTGAGATTGCGTTCATTCTTTTAACTTTCCCCTTCGAAGGGAACTCGTCCCCGGTGACTGCTGGCACCTCACAGGCTTTGATTAAAGCCATTCTGCCTTGGGACAGCCGGCGTCTATATGACGAGGGCTCATTCAAGTCGGGCTTATAATGGCATGAGGACCGTGGGCTCGATGGGGCCTCTCAGTGCAGCGTGCATTAACCGCCTGGATGCTAGAGAACATAGAACCCCCCCCCCCCGCGGTTCTTCTTGTACGAGTGGCCTTCAGGGACTTCCTCTCACTCGGCATGGATGGCACGCTGTCTTCGTGTTCGGACCTTGTCAAAGTGCTCCAAAGTGAAATTTTAATGAGCTACGTTATGCATAAACCCCCCCCAAGTGTGATTTTTTTTTCTTCCCCCATTTGATTTGAAAAGACAGCGTTGAGAGCTCGTGTTTTAAAAACGTCATCCGACCTCTTTGTTGGACCCGCGGTGTCTCCGATTCATCCCTCCTCTAACCTTCCAGCGGGATGACGATGACGGACAGAGAGACTTTCGTCTCCCATCGCCGCGGCAACCTCTCAGCCATCCTCTCAGGTTGTGTATTGGCAGCGTGACCTATTTTTATCAACACGTCCCCATCCCACCTCCAGGCCAGGCCAGGCTCTGAGGGGACAGGGGGAGGAATATCTGCTGTTTACCAAGACTTGGTGTCCTCCGTGTCTTTACTAGAGGTCACCACACTACGGGCTCTCTCTCTCTCCGACACACAAACGAGGACACACTTACGCATGCACATGCTGTCACACAACGCCGTGTACACACGTATGAAGCTACTGATCTTAAATCTACTTCTTTATCAAGCAGAATATGACACCCCGACCCTTTTGATTACACACATATCTGCAAGGTAACTCTTTACTGTTCTGTTTTTCTGTGCCTCTGTTCCAAAATAAGCATCTCTTGTCACAGTAATTAGGATAAAGCATACACCTTCCTATTATAAGGCTGCTTGTTTAAAGGTTAACACCCTCTCTTCATGCTTAATTTATTCATATATTCCAAACACATGTTGCTAATTTGAGGTTACCAATTAACCATTTTGTAAATGATATCTGCGGCTAATATTCGACATGAGGAAAACATCGAACGAGCTAATTTTCTTCGCTCATCCTTTCACCAGAACCTCGTCCTGTGGTCCGGCTCCTCGGTGCAGAGACCGGGGCAGGAGAGAGGAGACAGGGAGAGGGATGAGTCTCACTTTGTTAGCAGTCCCCGGCTACAGCGTAGTCCCTGTCGCCTGCTTTTGGAGGGTGATTTTTCAGCCTCCAGGTGTTTACCTGCAGGAGACGCATCCCTCCTGAGAAACACATCAGTGTCACACACACTCGCTGTGGGCAGGCACATCGCTCAGTGCTGAGTGAGCGAGACAGCGAGGGTGGGGCTGGCGGTGGCAAACAAACACAGAATCGAGGGCAGCGCTGCTTTGTGTGCAGCCCTGCCGGAGCTCAGACTCATTAGGTATGAAGCCATCTCCGAGCAGGCATCCATATCCTGCGAGAGATCCCACCAGAGACTGCATTGAGAGAGCCATCAGATCTTCTTCAGCAGGCCCCCTTTGAACACAAACTACCAGCCCCCCTTCCTTCCCTCATTCCAGCTCCCATCTAAACACAGAGACGGGATGGAAATTTAATGAGAATTCTGTGCTGCTTAAGCTGGCTGCAGCTGCTGCATGGAGCAGAGATAGGAATGTTTTGTTCACTTATTTTGCCCTCTGTGTGCAAGCTGTGGGCTGAAAGTTGCAAATGGAAGGGGGAATAATAGATGAGTATCTGCTTGCATCTGATGAAAGGTCTAAGTGATACAAATGTGTCCCATTCCAGTGATCCATCCAGCCCTGTGTCATCACTGTGATTTGTGGGAAAGGTCGTGCAAGAAATGACTTTGGCTGAGGAGGCGAATCCCCTGTTTATGTTTGTTGTGCTTCTGCGTGGTGGCCCGCAGAGCGATGGGCCGGGGAGATGGGCGTCTGGTGCAGGTGGTGTTTTTGGAGGATAGGGCTGATATATCATTTGCCAAGGTCGTACTCAATTAGGCTATTTGTTGAGCATAGCTGCATGAGGTTGGTTTAATCAACCGAGGAATGGAGACAACAACGACAAAAGAGGAAATAAATTAGGCATGGCCGGGCCGCACTCTCGGCACGCATCAGCATGCCTGAGAAATGCTCCATTTAGCCGGCCATCTCCGTTCCTAGAGAGCCCGACGTCCTCACGCTGCTAACAGGCACCCCCCCCCACACACACACAAACACATACACACCAACAATCTATACACACCTTTCATTTCTTTGGTAACTTTCCAATACGACTGAAACAGATTTCTGTATCACGTCAGGCTAAACACAAAAGGTCAATTACACCAGATGGATACAATTAGTAGATAAATTAAAAAAATAAGATTTGGGGGGGCGAAAAAAAAGTGGGAGTGACTATAACCGTAATGTGCAGGATAAATGCACGACAAAGAAACAACTTTTGCTTTTGTTTACCCTGATTAAGCCAGGACCTTGAGGGGGGGGGGGCTGAAGCACCTGTGTAAGTGGGTACAGCCCTGGAGGAGAGGAGTCAGGCTGTGTTAATAGTGGCGCAATCAGCAGCCATTCAGGTTAATGGGCTTTCAGCTAGTCGGCCCTGGCTAATGTGTGATTTTGAGGGTCAGCCCATAGCTCAACGGCAAACACCGGTCACATTCGGCTCCGCCGCATGCTGCCAATGCAGCCTTTGGCTTCCCCACCGCACCCTCGGGTGCTTCGCCCTGCTTATGACAGTAAATATTTGATTGAAAAATTGAAGGTTGATTAGCTCTCGGAGGCCCGGCGATGATTTGAATTGCGCTCGGGTTGCAGTGGAACTCGGGTTTCGGTTTCATACTGAGGGACCTTTCTTATATTACCCACAAGTGTACGTTGTCATCTGTTCGGGCTGTAAACTAAGTTAAGGAGTGAGTGGGAGGGCGATGTCAGATGATGAATCTGATCGTACCAAAACTCCGTAGCGTGAGGAGCAACGCATCGATCCTGCCGCTGCCTTCGCCTGCACTTACCTGTCTTTTTTTTTTTCTCCTGCCTTTCCCTCTGCTTCTCTCTTCCTCACTTGCTTTCTGTGAGACCTCTTAAGCTGTGACATTTCCGTTTCCCTGGAGACAGAGCGTGCCAGGCGGTTGCCATGGCAACTCCCTGCTCTTTAAGGCCCGCACAGCATTAGCACACCCCCTACCCCATACCAAGGATGGTGGTAAAGGAAGGGAGGGGGGGGGGGGGGGGGCCCCCGAG
>CAAKHC010009398.1:38540-58645 GCA_901007825.1 Macroramphosus scolopax | reverse complement strand
GGGGAATTCGTTCAATTCCTTTAAACAAATAGGATCCTAAGCAACAAAACAGCGGATCAACTAGGTGGCAAAAAAACCCCTCATGGATTGGTGGCCACGGCAAACCGCTGTGTTGTACACAAAGTAAGTCGTGGCTCTGCACCGGCTTACACTCACAGAGATGTTATCTTTGCACGGGATTATATGCCGGGACATATGTTGCTCGTAGGAAGTCCTGATGTAAGTTTGATGAAGAACAGCAGTTGGAAACAGATTGTCACCGGCCCACAGCTAACCAGCGATGTAATACATCCCTATGATGTACTTACGGAGCGGTGGCTGAACCCTCATCATCGTGTTTTATTTAAGTCTAATTCATGCAGGACAGGAAAAAAAGCTCACAGGAGCTCGTTTCCCTAAATTTCAAGTCACCAACATTAAGTCACAATTCACAAACAAGAGATGTGATGACAAATCGGTGCCCCAGATTTTTTCTTTCTTGCTCGTATGAGGGACATCTGTGAGGAACCATGAGGACAGGTTTTTCAGGAGGAGTCTGTCTGGCCCTGAACTCGCTAGCCGGTGGGGGGGGGGGACAGGATATTGATCTGAGATCCAGTCTGAGCCGGGTGGAACAGCACGGCCATACCTCCGCCCACGCCAAACACACAGCAACTCTATAAAAAGGATCGGATTCCTAGGGAAGCGGGGTCGAGAGAGAGAGGAGCGGAGAGAGATGTATATTTATGACGTTGTGAGAGGTGGACGAAGTGTGTGTGCGCATGCAAGTGGATGGATATCTGCGTTTGAACACCCCCCCCTCCTCCTCCTCCTCCCCGCCGGGGGTGACTTAGGGCCTCAGGTCTGGAGGTTTGTGACTCAGAGCTGCAGTAATGGACAGAGCCGAGCTGGAAGTGAGGCCAAATGGACGGCATTGAAGGCAGAAATTAGTCACCACACTCTCTCTGTTTGAACACAACACACCACGGTACTACTACTCTTTCACGGAGGATGACTAACGCCAGCGGTTCATCCACTCAAGTACAGTTTATCCTATTGACCCGAGCAGGCTTTGCCAAAATATATCTGTTTGGATGAGAGCTGAAAGCTCTGAGAAAAAGGTAACGACGGGATGTTTCACCTATCATGCCGCGCCCGGGTCACAGATTTCCCCGGAAGGATGTTCTGTACAGTTTTATAATCGATTTGATCTTTTGTCATCACGCTTTGCTTTAATTTGAATTCCTATCAAGCTTTAGTCACTCCTCTCAGATTACTAACTAGAAAACACAGCATTCTCCCAAGTGTATTGCTTGCGGAAACTTTGGCCCATTCATTTGTTTCATCTACATAATTTCACTGAGCTGTAATTACCATAACAAAGATTTGGCGTCCTCCAGTGACATTGCTCAGAGAACAAATTCCAAACTCGATAGCTCTCAAATAGCATTTAATATAAATGAGAAATGGCTGCGATGTTGACAGCTTTATGATATGCAGCAGACAAGGTAGAAAATACGGTATTAGAGCTATTTTCACCGCAAAGTGCCTCTTAAAGTCTCATCTTCACCCTGTAAATCCAGTTAGCCTTGTCCTGCTTTAAAAGGAGGAAGAATGGAGACGTTGAGATCTTGTTCCTTACTCGTTACAGGCGTTGTCACAAAGACGTTAAAAGTTTCTTTTTTATTGGCTTGTTAGTGCTGAAAACTTCAGTGGACTTTAAAACGTTAGCTGACAATGAGTTTGGATTCTTCGTCACTTGAGATAAAGTGTAAAGACTTGGCATTAACATGCATCTTCGTCACTTTGTCACGGGCCCTTCGGCGCCTGATACCGATGCACACGGCACGTCTTTACGTCCGGATGAGACGTCATGCGTTCAACTGTGCTGTACATCACGTCTCATCATGATGACACACTGCTCCTGTTACTTATGTGCGACCCTGACAAAAGTGTGTATTTTGACCCCAACCACAATCTATTCCCATTAAGTTGTTACAAATTCCAGTGTCCTCACATTCCAAATGAGCCACTTGTGCTTTCTGTTACAGCCTGAACGTGGAATAATTGTGTTTGCAAAAGGGGTTCGATCACCTGCTTGCCACTGATGAGCTGTTGGTAGCGTTATATTAGTAGCGTTTTTAAAGGAAGGGCTTTGTGATGCCTTTAAATCTCTGTTATAACGTGCAACAGCGGCGCACACCGCTAAAGAACACGCAGCCTCCTAATGTGGTCTGAGCTCTCTACTGGTGATCGGACCACACAAGAAGTTACTTAACGCCGGCCGCGGTTCAGACGTGTCTACGCCGCACAAGCCGGTGTTGTTTGTGAGAAAATAGTCGGTGGTGAGAAACGACATCTTAGTGAAAAGTGAAAAAAAAAATTGTCAATGTCAAGAGATCAAGGAATCCCTTTAAGTCGTAAAGCTGGAGTGACAAGGCTAAGAAAGGAATTATCAAGATGAGCCTGGCCCTACTTTGCCCCTTTTTCATGCTTAAACAGGCACTTTGCTGTGAAAATTGCTCTAAGCTTCTGTATTTTCTACCCTATCTCCCACATATCATAAAACTGTCAACATTCAACCCCATTTTCATTTATATTGGATTTTATTTGAGAGCTTCTGAATTGGAATTTGCTCTGTAAGGGTTCAAAGTGTGTTATGGGAAATTAATCTCAGTGAAATTACACAGGGTGGCAGCACTGTGACTCTGTCGTTAGCATTGAGCTCCTCTCTGGGTGGCACGACGTGGATGATTTGAATATGAACCATTCCCCCCCGTGACTCGGAATGTAAACAACAGTGTCGCTTCAAGTGTTTTCCTTACAAGCTTTAATCAACGTTTGTTTTCTCGGTTCTAGAGTCCCTCGTCCTTCCCCGTGCCAAGCCCCGCGCCCGACCCTCCGCCTGTGTCGTGCCCCGCTCAGGTGTCGCGACAGATTGTCCACGTTGTTTTCACAGGAGGACGACTCCACCCGGCTCCTTCTCCTTTAGCGCGGGGGGGGATTAGTATCCGTGCAGCCTCTCCAGCCTTTTACCCACATCTAACACCTTCACAAAGACACACGCCACACAAAAACAAACACCGGCGGAGTCTTGTCGCACACACGCGTGCGGCGCGTTCCACAACATGGGCACTCCGACTGCGCCTGGGTGTCAACACTATTCAACTCAATTACTTTAGTCTGCAGCACACCACTAATCCCCAACCCTCCGCCCGCCACCATTATTCGTGTACATCGAAACAGATTTGCATGTACTTTCACGCCACTGTTTAGTTTGCTGTTTATTTTTAGAAGCCCACGCCTAATTAGGGGGAGCTGGTGTAGAACACAAGCATAAACGGCAACATTAGCGCCGGCGCTAATGAGAGAAGATATTGTGGGTAAAGCTCGGTAATTTCATCCTGTACTCTATTATTATTCTTTCATTATCATCTCAGCGGATGACTGACCCCTCTACCTCTCCCGTTCTCCGTCTCTCCCTGTCCTTTTGTTGCTCTTGGCAGTGTTCGGCTCCTTCTGTTTTTCCCGGCGCGTAGGCGTTGAGATGCTTTATAGTTTTGAGTGTGAAACATACATATTGTTTGTGTGCATGCTTGTGCGTGACAGGCCCCTTCTGACAGAGTGCAAACAACAATGATCCGCGGGGAATGATGTGAGAGAACCGCCGAGTCGTGGCCCCGACGCACCTATTTTTCATAACAGCCATTATATATACGGGGGCCCATTGTTCCCCTCGTTGGGGGGAAAGAAGACACAGTGGAGAGAATCAAACGTAATCAGCGTACGTCAGGGACGCTTCATAAACCCTGCGCTGGTGTTGCAGCAATGATTCCCCCAATCATGGTCTGATTTACCTCTCTGATTTTATATTTTACAGTGATAACTCTCATCAGTTACCGCAATGCGCCCGGGCGTTTTCCACGCGGACGTTAATGATTTTTTTTGGCGTTGCTTGTAAACTGAGTGGTCGGTGGGGGGGGGTCGAGGTGGAATGGAAAAAGGTATTACGCAAATCATCCGTCATCCAAGAAGGCAGAGCGGTGGATGTATCGCTCTGGGCAGTCAGCTGTGTTGGGCTCAACGTGAGCCGGCGTTGTCATGGGCTCCTCGTCTTCATCATTTCCCCTCGTACTACAGGACCGGCGTTGAGTAGACGAGACAGATATGTATTAGTATGCAAATACGTGCCCTCTTATAGTCCTGGATGCTGCAATTTGCCTCACATGTATGCAAATATCTGCAGATGCAGTCAATCTAATCTGGAATGAGATTTTTTATTCTATATACTGTAGCTTGTGTGTATTTCATCCTAAATAAACCATCCAAGGCTTTTTGATGACACTTGTGAGTTCCTCCAACCGCGGTTTCGGGCGACTTCTCCCTGCTTCATATTCTCTACAAGGAAAGTAGGCAGTGAGTTGTCATCAGTTACCTAGTCAGTGGTGGCAGGAAGCTATAGGCCCAAGCACCGTAACGCCTGTCTCCCCACCGGCCCTCCTCGGGTTGGAGCCCCTCTGTGCTCTTATGCCTAATCAGGCTGTTCAGTATGCAGAACAACCTCCCAGACGGCCCCAGCACTCAGCCCTCAGTCGCTGACCTCCCCTAAAGCTATGGAGCCGGGCTGGGCTGAGCTGTGCCCAGTCAGCCGGTGCCAGATGTCAGACGGGATGGATGGCAGAGATAGTTATGCAGAGGAACAAGCAGGGCCTGGATCAGGTAATATTGGCATGGAGTTTTTTTTACAGTTTGCCTACTGGGGAACCAGATGGGTGTTGTTGGTTTGCCACCTGAGACAACAAAGAACAGTGTCAGAATGTTAAACATCCACAGGAAACGATCTGAAAAGGCAGTTTACTCCTTTTTTTTTCCTTTTCATTTGGCTCGTAAATCACAACCACATTAACTTCTCCCAATGACCATGTTTAATGCCTCAGCATTGAACTCCTTCAAGGATATTTGAAGTGTTGGACCGGAGGTGCCCCAGTCTGCACATTTGATTTAAATTAAAGTGATGTAAAAATATGCAACTTTTTTGTGCTATAATTAAAAAAAACTATCAATTAAATCTAGTGTATATGTGCAGGAGCTGACATGGTTATAGATACCACAGTGCCTCATGTGGAGTCAACAGAAGAGAGACTGCTGGTTAGTGTGGGCAGGAAACGCTACCATGAACAAAGAAAAAGCACATAAAAAAATCGATTTTTTCTATGTTTAACTCTGAGCTAAATCATATAAGTTGCCATTATTGATTGATTATATTTGCATGTTTGTCTCCGGAATAGTACGTTGCAGCAGATCGACATGAAGACATGTTCTGTGTCCTGCTTGTAGTTGCTTCACCAGCCGCAGTCGGACGGTCTGCTCCTGTTCGTTTGGGGTTTTTAGGGAACTGCTATGAGTCCGGTGATGTCACAGTACTGCTAGTTGTCTTCCCTCGATGTCACAACAAGACACCCTAAGCCCGTCAAATACTGACTCTTTCTGACGGCCCTCGCGTCTTATACTGACGCACCCTTTGGCATCCGTGTGAGACGCACAGCTGCACCATTCACGTCAATATACGACACACTCGACGTTCATCAATGTACGCAAGAAACTTTGTGTCTTGATAGATGATCGATTTCCATTTGTGAGTCCAGACTCGAAAGCCGACGAGTCGACACTCAGCTTCATACCACTTTCCAAATATGTTTTTTATTTCACATTTCAGAACCAGAGGAGCTGGTTAGGTGCAAGAAACAAAAAGATTTGGGCTCATAAAAGATCCTGATTGGGATTAAAAACACCCACTTTTGTCAAGGTCACGAACGCGCCACTCACACAGTGGCTGGAGCAGTGTGAGTAATACAAATCCTAAATAATTATATAAATATAATTATTAAATATCAAACAAAGAAAAGCACATCTTATTATTCGACATCCGTCATGTTATTGATGTTCTGAATCAGTGAAACTGTCGTTTGACAGTTGAAAACTTGAGTAACGTATGTCTTTAATTAATATGCAGTCAAAAGTAATTATCACTGCCCTGAGAGACGTTATAGAAAAGACGTTTCAGAGTTTAATACACCGGTTTGTTCAGTAGTCGGTACCAGTAGAGGAAGACGAGGCAAATTATTTGTGCACATATTGGACATGCGCGGCCCCTCCCGCTCATGCTCCTTGATGAAGATAAGGCTGATGTAATCCAGAGCAACAAAAACACCCGGAGCCACACGCTGCTGCTCACACACCTTCTGTATCTCAGGCAATTTCCTCAGAAAACTAAAATCCCCTCTGAGGCCGTCTCCTCCCAGGGAATTCAGAAGTAGAATTCCTCGTCTGCCCCTCAACGTGTCACACTTTAAAACGAGTCTGGGTATTGATCTCTGGCAAGAGAGTCTGTCAGACTCTCCGTGTGCCTGCCCCCGGCTCCGAGCTCAGCCAGAGCCCAGAGAGGATGTTATCCCCCGGGGCTGATTAGAGGCATTTCACTGGGAGACTCCCAGGTCACTCTTTAAACTCCCTTCCCTTCCTGCGAGCCTGCCATGTCAGACATCCGAGACTCAGATAGACGCCTCCGAAGGAAAAATTACAGATTTTTACAGCTGTTACTTTCAGTTCCCATGCAATGTCTGTTACGTGTGCAGCTGAATGTTTTTGAACTACTTATTACAGTTAGTTCAGGGATCCAAAATGACGTGTGTGTGTGTGTGTGTGTGTGTGTGTGTGTGTGTGTGCTGCCTCTCACTCGTCAGTCCTCGCTGTCACTGCTTCGCTCTGACTGAGTCAACCCACTCACTCCTGAGAGAGAGAAGTCAATTCTTTGTTCATATTTTCATTGATATTACGCAGTCGCTTGATGGGATTTTAAAGATATCCGGGTAGCGATTTTTGGGCCAATAAATAACATGTTCTAATATGTTTTGACTTCCCTCGCATGGCACCCTTGCAATTATTATTATTATTATGAAATAACCTCCTATTTGTAGTAAGCATGCCTTGAGAAGTTTCCTTTATGTTGCACAGATCGAATGAAATGTATCGTAAGTATACTGCAGCATCATGAATAGAAAGAGAAGAGAGAGAGAGAGGGAATAATGTGTGTGTGGAGGTTAAAGAAGGGTCAATCTATAAATGAGAGCTTGAGTGATGGAGGGCCGGCAAACCGAACAGCGAAACACACAAGACTGTATCTTGACATTTCTGATGGAAAAGGTTCCCCCAGCAAGCACAAACACAACTTACGTAAAAGAAACTAAAAGGAACATTTATAGATCCCCGTCTGGCTAGTACGTACTGTACTGTTGATAGATTTGATGGAGTTAACTCCACTTTAATTGTTGATTTGCAGTGAAATCTTCTCCTGGAAGTACACAGGAGTTATTTTAATGTGACAGCTGTATTAATCTAGATGATGAAGTGGTGCAGAACATCTCCATAATGAGCAATACATTGTAATGTTAGTGATAGTCTGTTTGTACTGAAGTTAGTACACAAATATGCCTTTAAAAGGTACAACATGGAGCAGATCATATTTTACTCTCCAAACCAACAGGGGGCAGCATTTCACTAGAAACTTGCGGTGTCCACTTCTATCGTACGAAACAAGGATATGCTAACTACCCAGGTCGGATGCTGCGTAATGGGACGCACCGGGCCTCATGCACCGTCCCACCTGTTGACGAGATCCGAAGACGGATGATTAACTCCTTAAGTATAAGCGCAGCCTTCTGGTGAAGCTCCTTCGCGCTACAGTGACCGACTATAGCGCAGTATGTTTGATTAATGTCTGCATTCAGCTACCTGTTGTTGCCTTTCGGTGGTGCATGGAAACTACCAGGAGAAAGAGACAGAGCTCCGGCTGTGGTCTCTAACTGAATAAGTCCTGATGCAGCATCCATCAGAGGCCCTTAGGTTGCGGTACCAATGCCTTCTGTCTCTCGGCAGGTCAAAGCCGGGACAGGACGTTTACCAGGGGGCAGACTGACCTTTAGCTTATTGAGTTAAGCGTGATGAGATTATAGAACAACCTGAACTGCCATGCCGATTACCACCCTGTTCTCCATTAGTGACCTCCGGCAATGGGAATAAATGTGTACAGTAGTTGCATCTGGACAAAGGCACACATGAATGCGCACAAGGGCAAGATTTCATGCGATCGACCACGTACATGTACAAGACCGACACACACACACGCTGCAGTACATAAGAACGCTTGACGCACACACTCTATTTGTGTGTGTGTGTCCACGGTGGTGCACCTTTATTGGTGGTGTGTACAAGTCGGTATTTATTGTGCAGCAGCGGCGGCCCACAGAGCAGAGCCGGCGAGCAAGCTCTCTCTCTCTCTCTCTCTCTCTCTCTCCTGCTTTCGCCTTGTCGCGTTTGTCTGTTCCTATCTGCTTCACAGCCTCCTCTGCCTCCCCCACACTCTGCCTGGGGAGTGATTAAATCAGTGTACGCCTGTCCACAAGCCAAAGAGATTGGCATACACACTTCTAAACACACGTACACACCACAAACACCTGCGCAGTCACCTAAACAGACACACACACACACAGTATATATTTACCTACATATGCTGTGACAAGTATTTGACCACAGAAACCTCAAATATTTATCCAGTCTCATAATTGCCGGTTTGGAGGGTATCAGAGATATTTTAACGTGTAAACAGGGCGGTGTGTGATACATATCTGTGCATTCGTACTGAAATCTGGCTACTTTGCGTCCTTTGGAAGAGTCTCAATTACCAACTGTATCCGTGTGTGTGAGTGTGTGTGGTGAAACACTGTGACTGCGTATTTGCATATGCGCTTCTCCACATAAAGGTTTCGTCTGGGCAAGCATTACCGTGTGGGAGTGGGTGTAATTGTCTACGTGCGAGCGTGTGCATGTGCATGTGACAAGCCGTCCTTATGATAAGTGACTCCCAGGCTGATTAAAGAGAACTCTCCCTCTCCATAATGAACACAGGAGATCCATCAGCCATTGCCTTTGAGGAACGCCAGGCGCGTCAGCAGCTAAAGTGCCTGTGATCTCTCGGATTTCACCCAACGTTGATTAACTTGGCAGCATATTAAGTGGAAAGGTATTGAGCTTGCTGGAACAGCAAAAAAAAAACACATCACAGAGAGTTTGTCTTGTAGGTGAAGCTGTGAAGTCCTATTTGCATATTTATGTGAAATTAAAGTGCTTATGTTTGGGAATCAGTGCAAATATGATTATCTCTTAGGGTCAGGGGAAAGGGTCGGAGCATTATCAGGCTTATGTGTGTTCAGGTCGAATGAAGCTGAACAGCACTTTTTTTTAAGTACGCAGTTGTAGGTTGAGCTTAAATGACTTTAACTGAATTGATTAATATATATGTTGTGTTTTTTGTAGTGTGCAGCATTTCAATGCAAGTCGACTACAAACCTGCTGATGCTTTCATTATTTAGTTAAGCGACCTCTGCTGGCTCAAGAGGGAATTACAGGACGCTAGCGCATTTTAATTCTTGTGTTTAATATCTTTTGATTTATTTATTATTCTTATAATGTTTAGCTTCTGAGGTTGTAGCCTCAAATGAAAGATAAATGTATTTGATTTCTGACCTGGAAGTTAAATCTTCACAAACTTCTAGGTTATTGTAGAATATTTAAGACAGAAGTCGTTAATTCACAGAGCTCACAAACATCCGGGGACAAGTCGAGGCGGAATAAATAGCTTAATACAGTATAATTAAACACTTTGCTCACCGCTCTTACTTGGACGAGGAGCATTGGCTGTACCCACTAGACATCCATTCCTCTCATATTTTAAAATGTTTGTCTGGCCCACATACTGACTTTTAACTAAGTGTTATTGCTCATGCTGTGCCATAGTTATGCAAGAAAACCGATATTAATTTCCCAGACATGTTAACAACTGCAGGGGATTACAATAGCTGGACTATCAACAACAGTGTTAGTACGGTCGTTTATTCTGCATCTCATCTTCGTCATCTTCACTGTGACAAAGGCCGGTCAGATAGAACCGTGTCTGGACGGTCCCAAGACTTTCGGAAGTGATGAGTTGAAAATGCAGGGGAGGGCAAATTGGGATTCAGTGTAAACGTACAAAGGTAAACTTCAATTAGGCAGCATGGGGACTCGTCCTGCTCTTTCATCATTTATTGGCCAGTGCTCTCGCAGCCTGCTGGGAGTTGTCCCACTTATTCCACCATACACACCCCGCCACGTAGGTGAACCCTCCTAATATGGGGATAGGCCCCTGCCTCTCTTGTATAGCCGGCCGCCCGATATCTGATATCACGCCAGTGCGGAAGGTTTGCTCACATTTTCATTCCAACCGCTCTCCCAGAAGGTCTTACTTTCTGGCTCCACTGAACCCAGGGTCACATTGATAGAGAAAAGTCCTTAAAATGTGATTCAGAACTAAAGTGGGACGTATGAATCAGCCTTTGTGCGAGATCGCATTTCATCTCCGAGCGCGTCAGTTGTTGCGAGTCGCCCTGTTTTCAAGTTGAGATGTGAGGGATGTAGAGAAGTGGAGGCATTCAGAAGTCTCTGAGTCAATTTCATCGGCTGCTCCTGCAGTCAGTCATAGATTGCCGCCCCCCCCGTACCATCGTGGGTAATGTTTTCCTCCATGTTTACAACATCAGACATGGCTTGTGATTATGTATTTTGTGTTTGGAGATGAACTCATCATTTCCAGCTTTGGATGGCATTGAACTGGACCCAAACCCCCGACGAAAAAAGGACTAAGATGTCAAACAAGTTGGAGAAGCATTTAGTATTCATAAAGTGATGGACTCAATCTGACCCCATGTTGTTTAGCACAATCCAAATCTCTTTTCCCTTTTTCGGTCCCATTTATCACAAGCCCCCGATTTTTTGACTTTGTTGTGCGGTATGCCGCTGAAACTCTCACGATGGATTAAAATCTTAATTAACTTGAGTGTCAGTCTGTCCTGTCGCTGACAAGAAACAGAAGAGACTGAGTCAGATGCACTGTGGTACACAGGATGCCCCCCCCCAGTCTAATACAGGGGGCACTTTGCTCAGCCACTCCCCTCCCCCAGTTTACTCTATGCCACACTGCTTTTGCGGAAAATGATTTGTATGTGTGTGTACACGCATGTCCAGAATTAAAAGCTCTTTTCAGTTTGCAAAGAACAGCTGCAGCCACAACAAGTCACTCTGATCAGAACTACTGACCCCCAATTAGCCCGACCTGCTCTGTTATTCACTTACTGAGTTGTAATGCAACCAAATTCGGATCACAGTTGGTCCCGTTTTTCTCAGCTTCGTAGTGAGTATGAGAGTTTTATAGCGGCATACCGATGGGGTCATTTTTTTTAAGGCGGTATTGTGGAATATTGAGCAAAAGACTGAAATGGCGAAAACAAAAATATACGTGTGCGTGTGTGACGGTTTATTTTCTGCAACACAAGATGTCTTGCTTGATTATGGAGAGGGAGGAGAAGAAGTATGACCGTTAGCCATCATTTGTGTCCATGCCCGCCAGCACTGGCTAGTTGATGTGGTCTGATTGTGCGGGTCACCTTTGAGACAGAAATGACACGCCTGATCAAAGGCTGGCCATTTGCCGCTGGGATGCCTCAGTCTTCGCGTCCAGCTGTGCTCCTCTGCTTCTCTGACCTTGGCCCCACATCACGCAGGTTTGTGTGGCAAATAATGGCTAATCTGGGCCCAGCTAGTGCTCCTTTGGTGTCCCCTTCATCCCTCGTTTCATCTTGGCATTCTGTTTCTCCGGGCTATATGAGCTCCTGGCCTTTTCCGACGGGGCCCTGATGAGGCTGCGTGAGCATGGCTGATTGGAGATTCATCTCAGTGGTGACCAAGACGGGCGGGCGGGGGGGCGGGGTTTGGGTGGAGGAATTGACAAAATCATATCACTATCAATCATAAGCTGTTAATAATAAGACAACAGCTGGGCTCTGCCTGAACTACATTTCCCCGTTTGCCTGCGTCTCGTTGCCTCGTCGCCTGAAGGGGGTGCTGTGCTGGGTGTTCACGCTGGCTTTCCTGTACAGCCGCCATCTGCCCATGACGACTGAACCTTCCACAGACATTAGCAACATCAGTGCCACTATGACAACTCTCATACCAGCTGCCTTTATCTCCACAGCTTTGTTTCTTTGTCAGTGTGAAATACCATTTGAATTCCAAATGGAGCATAAACAACCCATAATCTGAGTACAGAGAATAGTGTTTTTTTTTATGCCCGAGTATGACAGAGCTTTTATGTGCTGAGGCTATTCTATCAGCCTTCCGATGAAAGCCCCAGTGTTTCGTTTTTTTTTTTCCTCTCTCTAAGCCCTCGGCGAGTGATCCGATGTGCCTCCCACTGCAAATGGCAAATGTCTCTTCCCATGTAAAGCATTCATAGCTTTTATTGAGGATCATTGCACTGGCAGTAACTTTCAGCCAAACATCAGCATCACCATTCAAACGCTGGAATTAATTCTGCAGAGAAGGTAAAAAGGTGAACAGCCATAACAGTAGCCACCCCACTCTACCCCCCCACCCCACCCAGAACTCCGGCTTTTCACTTTTATACAGCCAAGAACAATGTTTTTTATCTTCTTTTTTTTTTGCCGCCGAGCTAGAATGTCTTTGCATGCGAAATGTGCATTAACGCACCGATAAGGTCAACTTGGCTCATTTAAAAAACAAAGCATCCAGTGTCGTTGTAGGTCCGCGGGTGTGCTGGCACGCAGGAAAGATTTATTGTCTGCCCCGTGCTTGTGCTGCCACTCCTCGTTACGAGCCAACTCTGACCCCGTCCCGCCGACACTGCTTAATCTCCACGGAGAACTTCTCCATGAATACATATTAGTCGATTGCAGAGCACCCCCGGTGCTGGCGGTTGTGCTCTGGCATGGGTTTGACACCGGCAGAGACACAGAGGGAAAAGAAGACACACCTGCTCTGGTCACCCACCCTGCTTTGCCCTATTGCACCGGGACCCACTGCATCCCTGTGGTTTACTCTAGTACTTTCCCGAATGTGTGTGTGTGTGTGTGTGTGTGTTGGAGGCGAGTGGAAAACGGGAGGTGGGTGGAGAGCGTGCTGGAATAAGGGGATGCTTTGCCATATGGCCGATTCCCTGCTCGGGTTGAGAGAGAGAGAGCAGCAGAGAGTGCAAAGGACTGGAGGCGAGCAGAGGGTGAAAAATGTCGGTTTCATTCAAGTCATTTAGTCTTCTGTTGCTCCGGGAATCCTTTTTTTTTTCCCCTCAATATTTTTAAGAGAAAAACAATCATCGATGTGAAATAATCTAACTCGATTCCGATGCAATCCACCTTATTTTTCTAGGAATCAGCCGACAACATTTCACTACGTAACAATATCAGAGCCCTGTAAGTACTCGGCAATAAAATTAAACAAATTGGTAAATAATTGAATCTCGCTCAATGGGAAAATAACAAGCACTGATTTTTTTTTAAACACTGAACCTCAGATGTATTGAACTGCTAATATAATTTTTTTTTTCAGTGTGGGCATGAGAGGCAAGCAGAGGGTGGGAGCCACAAAAAGACCTTTTATCTTGCAATCTCTCTCCACTCTCTTCAGGAACGAGCCTGGAGGATGTAACGCCTGTCTCTCAATGTAGGCCTATTTTAAAGCAATGGGACTCTGGAAAAGTTGTGATACTTCCAATGATTTTCCTATTTAACCTGGCAGCTAGTTGTTTAAACAAGAAGACCTACAAACTGGCTGTGAGATAGATGGCACAAACTAAATGTCCACAGTCAAAATGTTTAATCGCTTGAGTCTCCTGCTTTGCTTGAGACTCCTAAGTGGTTGTTTGTTAAATGGTCTGAAACGGCATGCATCTTCCCCAACCCCAGAACACTTAACGTTAGGTCAATGTCAGAGAGGAACAGGATCGTTCAAATACAGGGACGGTCCCGTGGAAACGAGTCGAGGCTGGTGGTCCTTAAAAAACAGGAATTCCACCTCAGCAAGGCTTTAAGGAGGAATGTATTGCTTGATATTGCTTCACCTTTTTAAGAGAAAGGATCCGGACCTGGACCAGATCAAGATAACGATAACAGGCAGCATTCTGACAGCGGTGGGCCGGCCGCCTTCAAAAAGACAACAGACTCCGCTATTGCAATTATAAACTTGGGTCCTCTGGTACTTTTAGTTTGCAGCATCAACTCTTTTACCAGCGACATGTCAGCACAGCACGATTTCTACATCCATAATGACATTACAGGCTGCTAAGATTAGAAAAAGGCTTCTTTGGATTTCTTCCCTAATTACTGAGCTCCAATAGCAGAGCGAAACTCCAAAGCAGCCGTTGATTCATCGTTTAAATCAACTCAAGACATTACATGCTGGAGTTAAAAGTATCTCGGGGAATTGAAGGGAATCATTGCGTAAAGAAAAAAAAGGAAAGAAAAAAAAAAAAAAGTGATGATGGGCTGAAAATCAACTTTGGCTCTTGATTTGAAAATTTGAGAATCCCCATTGAGATGATGAGGCTGTGAAAAGGACTCATTCTCTGTTGATGCTGCTGGGAAATTCGCTAAGGCAGCAAAGCAACTGATTCCATCGCTTGATGAGGCTCACGACTCAAAGGGAAACTTTACTGATTTTCAACTTTTTTTTTTATTTATCATTACAATATTGGAAGTATATGCAAATGAACCATGTTTAACTTCCCTCCCTGTTGCCTGCACCCGGAGCTCCCTGCGTATCTGTTTGGGTGACAGTGTTTAGTTACTAACACAACTGTTGTGAACAAGCTGGAAGTGGCTTAAGAAGCCAAGTGCATTCTGGGTATTGTAAGTTTTCCACCTTTTGAGCAAAGCTGAATGCTTCCGTCCTTTTTTCTCCGGTCATGTAGCACCAATAAAGTTCTAAGTAAGTGATCTAAATCAGGAAGTGTTTGCCTCATGATCATCCTCATAACGGTATCTTAGGGAAAGAAAAAAAACTGTGTGCCTGCTTCATCAAACAGACGTCAAACATTTGAGGCATATTACGGATCCACTTAACACGACGAGAGCATTAGCAGACTAAGCTCACATTACACCTCCAAAAAAAAATCCACATCATCATGAAATCTAACATTTGATGCGCCGTGCACTGAAAGTATTCCAACCGTGGAACGATCCGAGCGAAGGACGGACACACCAGGGATATGTCTCTTTTTCTTGAGATCAGTAAGGTTAGAAGACAGACAAGGAGATTCAGTTGGGAGCAAGTTACACAAGAAAAAAAGAGACATTAGAAGAGAGAGAAGCCAATGAAGCTGCTCGTGCTTTGGCAACGCCACGCCCACTGAGCAGCCCGGAGCTCCGGAGTGAAGGAAGGATTTCATCTGTTTTATCTCCTCGTCTTTTCTTTTTTTTTTAAGGTTACACAGACGACGTCCCTTTTTCCCTTTTTCTTGCTTCATTGATGCAAAGATCTTAATCGCCCCTGACCGTAATCTACCAGAGTGGAACGCTTTCCTTCAATAGACAAAAAAAAAGAAGCTTATATGCTGCACCCTGCAAAGGGTTATCCTCCAGCAAAAGGGGAAGGACGTGCAGTGTGTGTGTGTGTGTGTGTTACGTCCCGTTTGTTCCTGTTGCAGCCGTGTAGCAGACACAGTGACAAGACGTGGAGAACAAAGACGGAAACATCTCACAACTTCATTTAACTTCTGTTTTGTCTGCTACAGCAGCAGCGAAATACGGCGGTGTCAATGTTTCTATCAGTGGTGGTCGTATGTGCGTGTAGCTTCACAGGGATCAGGTGGTCATGTGCATGCACGACTCCACAGCCAACAGCACAATCAGCATGTCATGTAAGTAGTGGTAAGCCGTTTAAAGGCAAGTGAAATGATAGGGAAGGGTCATTTGCTAAGCAACACGGACTAAAGATGAGACGCAGTTAAACACAGGTTGGGGAGGATTTAGTTGACATAGATGATATGGATATATGATAATAAAACAAAGTATATGGAGGGCAAATATTTATGCAATATAGGACTTTTCTAAAGACCTGCAACCTAACATAGTATTGTCATGTAAATTCCCACGTTCAAGCTGTTTTCTGCCGTGTGCACGTTTTCTCTGCATGCTCAGCGTTTATGCCTCAAAGTCAAAAGTTCCACATTTAAAGGTTTTTCTGCTTCAGAGGGAAGTTTCAATGTTAAAGTACGAGACTCCGATCAGACATCAGAGAATCTCACCATGAGCAGGTCAGCACAGTTCCTCTGCAGACGCCGTGGCTATTTCCAACAGAAATGTTTCATGTCATTCCTCTATCCCTTTAGAAAAGCACTGATTTTACTGCAGCGGTGCGCATCAGTCCACCCGTCCTATCGTTGACCCCCTGGAAGCTTCAGGCCCTGCAGGTGCTGATCGACTGGCCACTAACAGCGGTGGAACTCTAATCCAGATCAGATGTGCAGGCGGCTCATATTTTCAAACAGGTGTTATGTGGATTAACTGACCACATATATCAAACGTCTCTGCAGAGACAGCCGACGGTAAATTAACAACACACATAGATCTAAATCAAGTCAGGAGTGGGCGGTTCAATGTTGCTGTGATGACAAGGAACGTAGCACCGTTTGATATACGCTGGTCACACGGATGAGGAAGATTCATCTGATGACTGCTGCAGGATGCGTTCAGATCTCTGTCTCTGTCTCTAGAGGCCAAATATTTGTTATGTTATATGCAGTCTAATTGGTTGACATAGGAGTCAACTTGCTTCCTTGGAGTTGACAGTTTTGGGTAATTTCTCCTCTTCTGGCATCTGAATTGTCCTTATTTAGTAAAACATCCATCTGGTGCTTGGAACAGACTAAAACTGTTATTTGCGCAGAGAACTGCAATCATACAGACATCGTTTTTGTTGCCACCGTCTTTCCACTTTAAAGTTCCACTTTGTCTGTTTGGTACCGCGTGTCCTCCCTTCCCACCTTCTTTTTTCTCCTCCTTTCCTCCATTATTCCACTTTCGACATGTCTCTTCTTTTTTTTTTTTTATTTCTCTCTTCCTCTCCGTCACCTCATTTTATTCTTGTCGCCTTCGTCGCTCTCTCCTCCACCGTCGCGCTCCTTTCTTGTTCTTTTGTTTCGTTGTCACTACCTATCTCTGCGGCGCGTTTTTTGTCGTTTCTTTCTCGGTTGCTGTCGTCTTGCACGCCGGCATAGACACACACGCGCACGCACACACACATGCAAATAAAATCTCAAGTCCCTGAAGTTAGAGGGAATATGATTTTCCTTTAACCCACAAAAATTCAAATTGCATTATTACACTTGAACGATAACACTCGCCCACCTAGCCTAGAGAGGAGAACTGGCACAACTTTCCAAGGATTCATCTGAGGTTTAGGCCCAGTGTTTAGGCAGAGGTGTACATAATACGCAGCTCTGGAGAGAAAGGGGGGGGGGAACATGGTGAAGAGAGAATTTCATCCAAAGAGCTTAGTGTAATCCTTATCACAGTATACAAATTGTCTCTTTACTGGTGCTCTTCAGTTAACCGGCTTCTTCTTAATGCCAACGGTGTTGAAGCAGGTCGTATCTCTTAGATAAAGGTGATATAACTCAATGATCTAAGTTCTTTTTTGGAGATTTTAAAGGGCTCTACCTGTCTCCATATATGGGAACAGGAAATGGGAAACATGAATTCCTTAACAGCTGTATATTTGTTTTCGGGTAACCGCTGAATCGGAAACCGACCGACGAGAAGCCTCGTTACGCCGCTTCTTGGTTAAGCTCGTATATCGTCCGTGTATCTGTGAACAGCGTGGATTGGCAAATTGGATGGAATCTCATCAGGCGGAGATAATGGCAGCTATCTGTAAATAGCTGTGGGAGCAGAGGAGCAACAGATGCTGCTCCCGGTGAAGAAAAGAAGCCTGCTCCCCTCAACTGAGCCGGCTCCCTGCATGCTGCCACTCACGTATTTGGCTCCCATTAACACTGATCAATATTAATTCCTTGGAAGAAGAAGGGAAAAAAAAAAAAAAAGGATGAATAAGGAAGTTGATTGAGGAAATGAAAATCTATTCTGCTGAGCCGAAGTTCAATGTGTTCCAGTCTGTTTCACACACTGGGATTTTTTAAACCTTAATGGCTATCCAGTTAGTCACAGATCAGCGAAGCATGCTGGGATACGATGTTTATTTATCCGTGTATGTATTCTTTCTTAAACGTTACACCCATCTTTCGCATATCTTCCGTCCTGTAGCTTATTAAGCCGAAGAGGCTTGGAGGCCTTCAGCTTGTCTTTACCATCCTCCAAGAGGACAAAAGCAAGCAGGTCCTTCTAAATTACACCCTGACTCATGGAAATAAACGTGCAACCATTCATCTCTCTTTGAGGCGACAACGTCTTAAATTCCGCATGTGTACAGTCAACAAAAACTCAGCGAGCTACAGTGGTTTGATGAAACGTACCTGGCATTCGTCAATAACCTGAATGAAAGCTAACGCCTTCCGTGTCCACTGAGGCTTGTATCCTCTCATTGATTTCTGGCCAGGCATTTGCTCACTCCAGCCATGGTCCAAATGCAATTTAAGTGTTGTGTGGGGACGCGTTTCTAGCATAGAAGCTGACATGGTGTGGTCAATAGCCCCGGGCAGTGAATGAGCTCTCAAGTGGTATACAGCAACAGCGAGACGTATTTCCTCTTCCAGCTCACCTCACGCCTCCTTGTCAAATTAAACGATAGAGGCTGGAGGGCTTTCTGCAGGCCTTCGGCGGGGCTCTCATCCTTCCGCCTCTAAGAGGAGAAGGCAGGCCGAGGAGGAGGAACACTGCTGCTCGCACATGTGGTGAAAAAAAAAAAAAAAAAAGGAAATAAAAAACACTCCAATTATTCCACTCAATATGGCATCAGCTTTCGACCCTCTACTTCAGGAAATTAAATTTCAAAATGGACCGTGGTTACGGCGGCAAAACAAAGGCACTTGATGATTACGAGGTGGTGGTGGCGGGAGGGGAGGGGGGGGCGGAGATTTTAATAACGCTAGTTTTCACAGGTCTGCAGAATGTGGGAAACAAATATAATAATATAATAAGAGCTACGGAGAAGAAACTTTTTCAAAGATGATATCTCATAATGAAGTTAGAGAGAGAGCCTCTTGTGTTGTGTCGTGTGGGCGAGCGGAGACAAGATAGCGCCGCGGCTGGATCGTCGTAATAGCTTACAAGGTTTCTGGTCACTGACATTAATACCGAACGTCTTGGCTGCCAACATGAGCCTCTATTAACATATGCCGTGCAGCAAAAGTAACACAAAACACATAGACGTGTTAGAAATGACACATCCTTTGTGTAAGTGTGCAGACACTCACAAAGGCCGTCACCAGCTCCGGCATCCAACCCCTCAGCGGGGAGAATAATTGCCCCAGGAAGCTGATGGACTGTCAGGAGTCACACAAGCTTGTTTCCTCTGTTCTCTTCTTTTCTTCCCCGACTCGCCTAGTGACACAGACAGACGCCACGGAAGCACCTTGTGTTCTCCGCGCATGGAAATAAACTGCATAGTGCATTCTGTTTCAAGTGTTACAAATCTCTTGCAATAATATAATAAAAGATGTATTATTCATCGCCGCTACAGTGATGGAGGAGACGGAGGAGGGGTTGAAATATGCATACAGAGCATGTGCTATTTCAAAAAAAACCCAACAGCGGGGCGACGTGTGACGGGTGATGAGGGAACATCACATCTTGTCTCTGGTGTCATCAGAAGCTGGAGAGGGGAGATTAGTTGGGTGAGGACAACACGGGCAGACGCGGGGCCACTTCATGGCTGGCGTAGAAATGACTGTAATATGTGGAAAGAGAGGGAAACCGGTGTAAATAAGCATACATTTTCAATCTACTGTATGATGAGAATCCATTTGTGGTCCCCAGGTGTGACAAACAAAAGGTTTGGATGTGTTTGTTCCAGATCTGTCTAAATGGTTTTGCCTTATTTCCCAAAGAGATAGAATGTGCAGTGAGTGTGGAATTGTGGTGCAGGGGGTGCCAACTGAATTATTTTGCTGCCTACACTCTGCAGAGGGTATAATTGCAGAACTTAAAAATACCCATTCTGCTTTGGCATGTGTGAAGAGCTGGGGGGAAGAGGGGGGGGGGGGGGGGGGGGTTGGGGGGGCTGGG
>CAAKHC010009398.1:21500-38520 GCA_901007825.1 Macroramphosus scolopax | reverse complement strand
GGGGGGGGGGGGGGGGGGGGGGGGGGGGGGGGGGGGGGGGGGGGGGGGGGATTGTGGGTCATGCGAGCGCACGAATATGTGTTTGTGTGTGTGGGAGACAAGCCTGGTTGCACATTAGAATGTGATGTTTGTAACATATATGCATGAGTGGTGCCGAATATTATTGCGGGGGAATGGTGGGAGAAAAAAAAAAACATTGTTTCATTCCCAGAAACCTCATCACGACGACGGAGTATATTTATGAGGTGGCGTAAAATGCACTTTATTTTTAGGGAACATATTCTATTTTATTTTGGTGATTTCCAAGTGTTTTTCTTTTTGGCCTCGGGGTCCGTGTGAATGAGTAATAGACAGAGTAATGGCTTCATCCTCACCCAGCTAAATTTGTTTTTCTTCCTCCTGCCTCGCAAATACAAAAAAAAAAAAAAAAAAAACAACTGACAAAAAATGATAAAGAGCAGCTACCCAATTACTCTGGCATCCCCGTATTCATGAATTTATGTTTACATTATGAAGATGTACCATTGCCGTGCATGACAACACCTTGCAACTGAAACAAATGGCATTTACATTTCCTCTGGGTGGTTGCCAGGTGTAGGTTCCTATTCATTGAGCCAGTTTCCCTCCTGAAGTAATGGGAGGCCCTGACCTAGAGCCTCTCTGTCAGCCCATTAGTGAGCGTGGAGAGCATTGCATGGCCGCTTTCCTACTGTTCTGCCACTCACAAACACCCCCTAGAATCAACACAAACAATCCCAGAACGCTACCCTTCCTGTTAACACACACACACGCACACACACACACACAAGTCAGGCAAGATGAAGCTGGGGCATTGATTTTATAATGATGCCCTGGCTGCTCCCAGCCATGGAGGAATTGGAGCTGGCTGAGCCGAGCTCTCGGTGTGTGGAGAGTTTTTTTGGACCGGAGCCCTGTTGGTTTCTGGGACTGGCCCGGTGGAGAGGCAAGGCTACGGACGTGTGCAAGTCGGTGGATCTGGAGCATGTAGAACATGGAGAGGCAGCCGTGCCCAACTCTACAGTTCTAAGCACCCGGAGCCAAGCGTCCCTCCTCAGCACACACAGACCTGCAACTGCCAATCAAAGCAGCCTCAGGCGCTGCCACTGCCTTGTACGCATAAATTAGCATGTATTTGCATAAGAATCCACTCGTTTAGCAGACCCACTTGGCTCTCCCCCCAAATGGCATTTTCTCGCTCCCCCCCTCCCTCTATTGCTCACTTTTCCTCTCCTTATCCTTTTACAAGCATCAATAAGAGCTAGAAAATAGTATGTTAACCCTTTTCATACCAAAGCTCTCTTGACACAAATTACATGTGCATGCATGATTGAATGTGTGCCTGTGCTTGTTTGTTGTGGGTTTGCAAATGAGCAAAATGAGCCAACAGATGATTCAAAAAAACAAACAAACACGTACAAATGCACACACATATTTTTCTATATGCATGCTACCAGTTTTTTTTTTACCAATGAATTCCATTGCAGCTGGTGTGTTTACTCTCAGAAGTTTTCCTATATGCTAACATCATCCTTAACATGTTGCACCCCAGTTTACAGCTCACATAACATTCACCAACATGGCTACATTATTCAATATTTTAATGCATAGTTTGGAAGTTTTGTATTAGCAAAGGATCATGGGAATTTATAATAGAATTATTAAACAAGGACTTGTTTGAGGTAGTTTTGGTCAACTGTTAAGGAGGTTCATTGGAGATGCAAACACCTTTTCCTGATTACGTTTCTTACATCACGTCAAGCTATGAATTCAGAAGTGCTTGCAGATGTGCAGAAAAGGTGTTAACTTAGAAAGTCGTTGTGTTCAATCGATTCTCACAGCAAACCTTCGCTAATCAATACGCTTCCATGCAAACTTTGATAGAGAGTCAGCGTATGAATTTGGACATGAAACAGTAGTTCTGCACGAGTCAGACTGGGAGAAGTCGGTGGATTACTCAATGAGCAGCCTCCTAATATTCCCATAACTTTTTGTGGAAAGAAAAATGCATAAAGAAGCATTTTCTTTTGAAACTTTTTGTGGTATAAATTTGTGATACGTTGAAAAGGAAAAACCTGACTACTAATAACTTTAAAGCCTTGTTTGACAAGGAGAGCAGCAATCCACCCATACAGTACCCTCTAATTAACGCTTGGAAGACTTCGGGGTTACTCGGGAGGTGAACGAGGCAGAAAAAGGATGAGATGACATGAATTTTTCACCATGAACAGTCAATCAGGACACCATGCAGCAGGCCTGGCAAGGATTACAACAGAGAGGGCTACCCGTTGCCCTGAACGCAAGTTTTGGGAAGCATTAATTGGCTAGCATTGTGCTTTCAGAGTCGACTCCAAGCCGCGGGCGTGGGCCTAATGACGGTTCCTCTGACTTTGTTGTACTTTTTTCTGGCGCATTCTGCTTATTTTCAACACCATCCTTGTAAATTATTGAAAGTGTCCTTTGGTCCGTAAAGCTGCCTACGATTGCTAAGTTCTCTCGCTCCCGTCTCCACTCCACAGGTGATTAGTTACCTGGATGTTTTAAACTATGGATGAGCTATTCAAACATGGTGCATCATTCATTCCAATCAAAGCTGCTCACCCAGCACATACAGCCCGCTGGAAAAAAAAAAAAAAAAGCTTGTCTTGCTTCCTGCCTCCATTCCCATAATATATGTGCATTAGAGTCAATTTGGCTCTGCCTGGCTGACTGCTCGCCCACGACCTAAATGAAAATATCAGCCTGTCTGTGGTTTTTGGATGTATGTGATGGAAATTTACAGCAGATTATCTTGTTATGAATGTCTACGGCAACCTTTTACCACTTTCTCAGCAGCCTGTGCAAGCATCCTAGCAAAGCTGCAAGAAGAGGATGCAAGCGAAGAAGTAAAAAGGGTCACGTAAGATTTAAGCATAAAGTTAGTGACAGCGCATTCATGCATCTATAAGAAGTTGGAGAGACACATGCTGCGTCTGCATCTCGACGATGTCAGTGAGTCACATATCTGTGTAGGTGGGCAGCAGAGTGGAAGTCAATCCAAAAAGTGATAACCATTTTAAGTTAGCCGTGTTCATTCCCGGCACGCCCAGTCTGGGTATTTCCATATATGTGTGTGTGTATGTGTGTGAGTGCAAAAGGTGCGTGGGTGTTTGTGTTTTTCAATTTTGCGTCCCAACAGCAGCTCAAACCCCAGGAGGTTGTGCAGCCGCTCAGGGGGCAGCTCTCCCTTCCAATGTTCCATGCTGTTCCAGCCAAACGGCTGGGCACCCTGTCATCATCTCCGACTTGTTTCCTTATCTAATATGAGTCACACACACACACACACTTCAAGAAACACACACACCCAGGGGGCCTAGGCTGCCTTGTCTCATCACATTTCCTCAGCGCCTACGGCCACTAACCCTCCCAAAAATACATCGCCCCCCCCCCTTTCGGTGTTGACGTTCTGCCATGGTATTTAAGCTTTCTTGTCAGTGACCGCAGCCTTGGCGCTGGCTCTTGCTGCCTTCTAATGACAGCTGTGCAAGAAGAACAGGCTGGGGGGGGCCTGTCGGACAATAGGAGCTGGACAAAAGGCCCTGAGGTGCACCCCAAGATGAGGACGGCTCATTACGACGAAGAAGGGTTAATGTTCACAAGCGGCTCTGAAGGGCCCCTCCCCGAATGCCGCCTCTTGTTATGAGAGCTAATGATGTCAGCGGAGGGCCCTGCTTGTTGATTAGCCTAAATGGAGGACTAATACAAGAGCGCGAGTGTAATTAACGACTGAAGGGGAGCCTAACGAAGACGAGAACACACCACCGTGCGGGTGTCCCGGAGTCAAGTGCGTTCACGGACAACATGGCAGGGCACCTTATCAGCTGGCCACGCCGTCCCCCAATGCCACCCCATGCCATGCCCTGCCATGCCATGCCATGCCACGACACCCCCCACTCCAGCACCCAGACAGGCCAGCCTTTTCTGGCCAGGCCTAATTAGCTGTCACAGCAGGTGGAGCAGGGACCGGGGACACTGTGTGGCCTGCTCTTTGACAGCACGGGTCCCCGCAGAGCTTCCCCAGACACCGACTACACTTGAACAATGTGTGTGTGCATGCATTGGGACTGCGAGTGCATGTGCGCATGCAGGGAGGGGGGGATCTTTTTATGTGCTTGAGGTTGACAAAGACAATTAGACTGAAAAACAGAAGACGTGACAGTGAAGGGTAAATCCAGGTGCCGTGTACTCCCTCACAGACAAGCTGAGAAAAGCCTGTTTGTTTTGTTTTTTCAAATATGGATAGAAGCATCTTTATGAGTGTGTGTGTCTTTGGAAAGATTACCTAGATACCTTCCATACCCCCAAACCACCATTATGTTATTACACCGGCATAAATGGATGTAATTGATACGCGGTATGAATGCAGATGCCGTCGACTGTACAAGTGAAACTCACCGAGATACGCAGGTTGAAGGAGACGTGCGAGTGTGATTTATAGCGCGTGTGATTTAAACAGTAGCTGGCTTAGTTAACCCGGGCGCCGGAGACAGGAGAGGTAAATAACTAATTTCAAGAGCAAAGATGTTTTCTCTGTGCAGACCCGCGGCCATAAACAATCATTCAGCCTTCATCTTCCTTAATAGCAGTCCATTTACACACTTGCTCTGTATCATCAGCCCCCTGTCACCTCTTTTCCAGCACAACACATTACTTAGTGTCTCTCCAACGCCTGCTGCATTCGTCCCTCATGCTTTGTGCATGTGTATGCAGGGGAAGATACAGTGCATTCTAATGCTCTCCTCTGTATGCTCAGGCCTGCACGCTGCAGTAATATTTCTTAACTGATACCACACACACACACACACACACGTTCTCCCCCGGTTTAATCTATTACCATTTTTATGTGGCTCAAATATTCAGGCTGTGTTAACCAATGCATCATTATGAAGCGTATAACTGCAAACGCTGATTTATAGGCTTTAATAAATTATGCGATATGATAGTGCAAGTTTTATGAGTCGCAACTTTGCACATATTCTTTTTAAATGATAACAATAAAAGAAAAAAATATCCCGGGAACCTGGGAGTTGTGAGGGGAATTGTGTTAAAAAGCCAAAGCTAATTCGCATAAGATGAATTGATGGGTTCATTTAGAGCATTCACGCGTCATGATTTTTCCCCCCCCTCCTTGCAACGCCAGGCTCCCTCCGTGTCCTACTTGTGTTTCCTTAATGTATAATTTCTACTGAGCACACTTATACAGGATGTCGAAGCGGTACACCCAAACACACGCGACAACGTACCGAATGATGTATGGTTCATTTGCGGTGTCATATGTTCCGCACATGGTCACTATACATCACCTCTGATGTCGTGTGAGTAAGTCTATTTGATCCCATTTGGCAGATGGATCCAATAGTCCGGCCTCATATCGGGCCGTGACAGAAAGCAATCTAACGGCGGGCTCATTGATGATGATGAGTTCTGTTCCATTGCGCTAAGATCCAGTCCAATTTCAAAAGCAAATTCAGCCATTCATCTTCCAAATAATTGTGGCACTTTATCAATTGCTCCCGGTCTTTTATCTATCATTTCGATTGATGTGATCATTTTCACAAACAGCCTTCTGTGCTAAGGGTGTCTTGAAACACTTGCAGGGCTGCGTGTCTGCGTGTGCCAGTATGTGTCTGAAGGCATCTCTGCACAAGTCTGCCAGCGTATAATTTGTGTGTGTGTGTGTCTGTGTGTCAAGTATGCAATAATGTGTACGTCTTTATGGGCTTGCCGGGTTCATTTTGGTACGTAATAACATTCCGTTCCATTACTATTATTGTATTCTCCGTTTGTTCTGCCGTGTATTTATGGGATCATTTTACTATGTTACTTGTTCGATGAGCATCTTCACGTTCTTTCCTTCCATTACTGTCAGCGGCCTGAAAGTATACGAGTGCACGGGGGGCGGGGTTGATGAATCTGCTGTGTATCGTGCAACATGCATCGCTGCTAACCTGTAAACAAAAAGCCTAAAAACAGCTAGATTTATTTCATATTAACAAAAGTTTAATCACGGCACCTCTGGGTTTGCTTCGTTTTGCACACCGCCACACTGTTTTGGGCCAATTTTGCAAATGCGTCTGCTACAAAGGAGAGAACCGACATTGTGGTGACGCCCTCCCTAAGAGAATCACACAGAATGTGTCTTTGATGCACATGTAAGGCTGGTACATTCTCAAATCAATTCTTTCTGTGATCTTACAGAGAGGAAGATCTCCCAGGGCCGATCTGATGTGCACGTTCTACATTGTAGTCACGTAGCTGCCTTCGCATTTAAATGTATGTGGGCCTACCATTATCTGTTGCGTGTGTGTGTGATCCTGCTCCCATTACCATCTACTGTATGTATATAGCACACTTGGTCCCGCCCAATAATAAGACATTGGCTCAGATCAAACGGGCTGGGGGGGGTTAAAAAAAACAATTACATAGATACCATTAAAAGAACAACCGACTCTTCGACTGGAAGCCAGAAACCCCCCGATGTTGAGACGGTTGATAGCCTGATAAGCGTCATGGTACTGAAATGGAGCGAGCGATACGGAACTTCTACAAAACCGTTTTCTTTCGCCTCACAAACTCGGAAATAATGAACTTCAATGCAACGCGAGTTGAGGCCGAACGGAACGGATCGTGCCAACGACTGATACAATCACAACAGTACAATCGAGGTCTTTTTCAGACGACCGACCGACTAATGAACAGTTAGAAAATGGAAGGAACTCACGTACGACGTCTCATAGAAACTTTTTGATAAAGGCGGCGACAATCTGACCTCACGTTTGATGCTTCTTTGGAGCTTCCTGGTTCTGTCGAAGCTCCAATGAAAGTCCATATATATCTGGCAGAATATTTGTTTTATGATGCTAATGCAACGGACCGGTTGCTATCTCTGATTCCAACCAACCCAATTGGTGCAGAGTTCACCCACATACACATGCAGGCCCATGTGCCTGTGCAGTGTATCTTCATCTGCTGTATTCCTCCACTAGATACACTGTAATCAATTATTCCTCCACCCGACCAAGCCTAATTAAAGCCAAGGGAAGTAACTGCAGTTGCATGTCCATGAACCTGTATCAAAAATTTAAAATTTTGGGGGGGCAATCATGCACATTTATATGCCCCTGACTGCTGCCTCTGTGTTATAAGCTATAACGTGGGGTTGTGTGTGTGTGTGTGCACGCCCTGGGCCGGAGGTGCTTGGGTTTTAGGGTTGTTTTAGGTTGTCATTGCCCATAGCAGAGTGAGTGTGAGTCCAGCGCCGCTCGCCCCTTCGCTCTGGGATTGCTCACCACTGACTCCTTCTCATCGGCGTCGTGGTTCCGCACGGGGCCTGAGCACAGCCTGGGCCGCCAGGTAAATGAGAGGAGCAGCGCAGGATATACACTCATAAATCCGACAGATGCATGGTGTGCCGTTACTTCCCACTTATTATTATTCTCGCAGTCCTCTTTATACCGTGAACCGCTTTCGCTGTTGTTCCCGGCCTGGCACAGAAACATTTGCGCCGCGGCCTCGCGGAGTGATAGATGCTCCTCGGGAGGTGTTGCTGCGATACCTGCGTCTGTGCATTTAACCTTCTGTTTTTCCCAAAGTAAACATTAGCGGCGGCGTGTGTATATTATCCTCAACTTAAATTGATTTGCTCTTGCACAGATCTCATTAACATACACTAACAGATTGCCTTTTCCCTGCAACATTAGAGGGGTGCACGCAGTCAATCCATAGATAAAACAGCTTAGCATACACGCAATTATGAATATTACACACCATTTAGACAGACTTATTCGGGGTGATTACTGAACTCAACTCTTTGCATAAGAGCGGCTGTTGCATCGTGACGTGCAGAATGAAAAGCAGGACCTTCCGAGAAAAGTTGATCTTCTGCTTTGCTTTGCTAATCCCAGCCTCTTGTAACTATTGTTTCTTACTCCTACATCTTTCTTACGCCTTCTCGCGGCTCCTCTCACCGTCCTTATTCGGCCTCTTCCTCCACTGCTCTCTTCCTTTCCAAATGCATAAATATACCACACACACAAACACACATGGCCCTGGTGAGTTTTCCCTGCAGCCCAGAGAACGAGCGAGAGAGAGAGGAGAGAGAGAGAGACAGGGAGAGGGAGAGCAGCAGTCGCCTCACAAGAGCAGACCTCATAAAATTCCCTGTCACTTTGACTAATTTGTTAGTCTTATCTCACTGTGTCGAATCGTCGCCACCCCCCCTTCCCCCCTGACGCACCTCTACACTGACTCCCCCTGTCCTTCTTGCCATCTCCCCCTCACATCCACTGGAAGTGGAGGGAAGCGAAATAGGGAGGAAAAAAAAATGGGGCAGTAAATGTAATATAGTGCGCCGGCCATTGGTTTGCCGTGATCTACGCGGCAATCCATCGACAGTCAGAGAAAGAGAAGAGGCTTTATGGAGCAGAGGATAACATGATGGCTCGATTTCTCATTCGCTTTCTCTCTTTTGTCTGCCTCCGTCCCACCTCGAGAGGACGCCCGCTTCATAACACTGGACTAACATTAAGAGTATATGAATGTAGGCTGGGCCACAGTCCCCCAAACTACACTGGGCAGGGTCAGTATGGATTGGTTATTCTTACTCTCTCAGAGTTAGTGCCGGATTCATAGAGATAATTGAAATGCCCCAAACCTGGTAATTAAGGAGAATGAGACCAAACAAAGCCCTGACACGGGACGTTCAATATGACATGACAGCATCCCATCAGGGAAAAGTGTTAGCTGGGATATAAGGACAGATTTTTCTGCTGTTGCTGCCCCCCCTCGCCTTACCAAACCGACCCCCAGTACCTTGTCTTTAAATAGGAGCTCGGGCTCGTGGCTAAAAATAGGCCACATTTCACCGCCAGCCACCCTCTGCTGAGCTGTCAGCCCCTTCTCCCTCTTCTTCAGAGTGAGGCAGACACAGTCCTCCTTCATGTGTTTTCGAGGGAGACAGCCAGTATGTGATCACTCCAGTTCTAACCCATCTGCTCCAACGCACACGGCAGGCCAAAACCCTCCTGACTCGCTGGCCTCACAGGGATGCTGCTGTGAACTCACGCACCAATTTGAGAGAGACAGTCATTCCCGCTGTGCCGGCCCTGTTTCTCTTCCACACCGGAATGAGGGGCAGAATGTCCTGATGTGTGAGTGATGGGTAATGGAAGTAGTAATTTGGGCGTGTACAGTGCAGGCTGCCCGAGATCTAGGAGCACGCCTGCAGCGAGATAATTGTATTTTCAAAAAAAAAAAAGTTATACCCATTACAAGATTGACAAACTGTCAATTCGCCCACCCCCTCTAAAGACACTGATAATGATGATGGATCTGGGTTTTACGACGGTCAAAGATCAGGGTCTTTGTGTCCGCGGATATCCTTTTATTGCCTTTTGGAATCGGGTTTCTCCGCCGCAGCTAATGCCAGCGGCTCATTGTTGGCTCTTTAAGGAAAGTCAGTCTGCATTAAACATCTTTAATGAGCTTAAAAGGCTGTAAATGGCATCAACAGCTCCGATGAATCCACTGATGGCGAAAACCGCCGAATGATAATGCGAGGCATGAGACAATGGATGGCTTATCAAGGGGATGGTACCTGATGATCTTGAAAACTAACTGTACTTGATGCGTGTGATAAAAAGGGAAACGAGCGGAGATTAAAAGATCAGCAAAGAGGAAAACGATTTTCCACATTTCAATGTGAAGAGGTGCGACATTATTTTTTTTCTCTTCTTCTTGTTAGCGCCGCCAAGGAGGCTATTCATGACTGTCTGTCTGTCTGAGTGCATGTCTAGTTTGTAACTTGTGATTTCTGAACTGCAGTTGATAAATAGTTGGACCAGTTTAAGCTCAGAAAGCCTCACATGACCACAGATTCTCTCCCAGTATCTTACACAGAACTCCCAGTGACAGTGGGTCTGAGTTAGATATACCGTATGCATTTCATATGGACAAACTGATGTAGTACATGAGTGAAAGTGTTTCAATTAAACTTGAGTTATTTGTTCTCCAGAGCTTTTTGCTCAATCAGAGTGAAACACAATAACAGCAGACGTTTGGTTTCGTTGTTAGCCGTAGATGAAGCCAAACCTAAATCATCTAACTCTCCTAAGTAAGTGGAACAAACATAATCGAGTAAGAACGTGACTTTTTATCTGTATCTTTATTGGACAAATTTTTACTGTACAGACACAATTCCACCATCTGGTGATAAAAACCGGATGATTCCAACACAATAAAAACGGCACATTATTACGGATGAAGAATTGTGACCGGACGTCAAGTATCGCTAGAAAATGTAAATGAATCTTGGAGAGGCTCATCATCCGTCATTGGCAGATGTACTTTATATGTGTGCCACACTCTGCACCTCGGAGAGCAGACTGTTTTTCTGCTTAGAGAAGCCGGTCCAGACTCTTCTCTCCGTTCGGAGAGCCAAAGTCATCATGTGATTGGCACAGCTGTTTAAAAGTTATGAGATGAGGGATGTGACTGGCTGAGAAGATAATAATTTATTACCAGACCCTTCCTATTAATAATCCAGTTCACTCAACAGGACTGTCGAGCTCGGATGCTCGCTGAATATTAAGAATAAACGGCGTGCTTAGACATCCCTTCATTGCGCATCATATGATGCAATTACCGCGCTGATTGTTATAAATGTGAAATTAAAATAGGGGCCCAATACGGCGAAGCAATTTTAGATTACAGCATTGTTCAAATGTCTTTGGAAAATATCCTTGATTTTTTTATGTATTATGCATTGAGCTCAGTTGATTTAACATTTATTGTGATTGCAGGCACTTAAAGGACATTTTGTGTGTTTAGACATCAGAATTATGTCTAGACGGCAGTGCAAAAACATCACCTAGGTTAAATAATTATGATCATAGCGAGCCCTAAAGGCATCAGAAGTGCTAATTAATAATATGTTAGTGGGTTTTTTGCAGTCCCACATGTACGTAACACAAATCTGCTTAGTCGACGAAAAAGCGGATATTACACATGGTTTAAACAATCTGCAATGTTCACTCTGAATAATTGCAAGTTATCTATTACATAAGCTAAAGAGGAGTAAGTGATCACACTTTTGTCGTGGTTCCGTAAAACCGTTTTTCTGTGATTACGCGTGAAAGTTTTTCTCCCCTTGCTTCCATTCGAGCAGCAGTGCACACAGAAGCACGGCCGGACAAGGTCAGAGGCCAGTGTTGTCCTTGCCTCGCCTCCTCTCCGCTGCACTGTTATCAATCAGACACACTTGCCACAGACAAATGGGTTCAAATGCGTGTGCACACAAACACACAAGGGGTGTAGACGCCCTGAAAAGTAGACACAGTCCTTCACTGGAGAGTGTAAGCAAGATCCTCTCTTCCACACTATTGGTTTTCCAACATCCGTGTCTTAAGCGAACTTTTATTCATCATAGCGGAATGAAAAATATAGATTTGCCCCTGGAGATTAGAAAGGAGACAAAAAATGAATGTATAGACATAAAGGAAATAGACCATGAAGGAGGGGAGAGTGTGGAGAAGGGGGAAAAAAAAAAAGAGTGAGTGAAAGAAAGATAAAGATAGAAAAGTGGGGAGAGATGAGGAGAAAGAGAGATGGCCTCTCCGAGTGCAGCATCACACAGGCACAGAGCAGTGAGTTCCCAGGCAAGACAGCATGAGCTGCCTATTTGTCAGCATTGATCAACCCATTAAGGGGCTGTGGTGGGAAGCATATTGGTTTTGGAGGCCAAAGGGGCAGAGAGAGACAAAGATAAAGCAAGACAGGGAGGGGTGTTGAACTCCTCTCAGCCCTTGCAGCCAGACGTCTGCCGGATGAAAAAGCCGGCAGTCTTCCTCTCCAATGTCTATGCAGTTCATTTCCCGGCGCCCAATGGGAAGCTACTGGATGTCATTTGTCTTATAGCATCTCTGGAGGCTCCGCTGTATGTGTTATCTTAGCTCTCTGCAGCTGCGACGCTAATAATGAACTGGCTAGCTTTCCAAATAGACAGAATGTCACTTGTCCTCTTTTTCCTGTGTGTGTACGGTTGCGCGCAAAGGTTGGGTGGTGGGTTGGGGGGAGGTCCTGGCCCAAGGGGAAAGCAGGCTGCCTCTTCGCCCAGCCTCTGATGAATTCATATAATTAACTCTGCCTTGATCTGTTGGCTAATCCTGCACTCAGTAATAAGGGATTAAAATGTCACCTAAGCCACCTGCTGTTATTGAGCCCCAAGACTTTTTGTGCCACTGTGTGTGCGTGTGCGTGTGTGTGCGTGTGTGTGTAAGAAAGGGAAGGGGTGACAGTGAGAGCGAGAGAACGAGGTGTGTGCGTGTGCGGGGGGGAAGTGAAGTTCAAGATTTCTGTGACGTAAAACCCCGTGTGCCAGAAATATTCCGACTATTTGTATTAGAAAAGTTGCAGTGACACTATGAGGTGTCTCGGAAAAAAAAAAACCCTCCTTACGACCGCTGTGTGCATGTGCGAGCTACTCACAGCTCCATAATTTGGCATCAAAATGAACTCGATAATGTGGCAGAGAAATGGAGGGGAAGTTTCGTCAGACTCGCTCTGAAAACTCATTGTCACAGTCACTAAAAAGGGACATGAAATTGGGACATGCTGGAAGGTGGGAGTTGAGAAATCGTCCCCCCCTCGTCTCTCTATGACCTCCTTGGACCAAGTAAAAGAAAAAAAAGTAGAAAGAAAAGAGTGCCAATTGGTTGGCTAACAGCCTGCAGACCCACAGCCAGCTTGCCTTGTCTGCCTGCCGGCCATCTCCGCTTGGTTGCCTAGCAACCCCAAGTGTACTTTTGGGTTGCCTAATGACTTTTGTTGCTGCAGTGGCTCAGGGGCTACTAATGAAGGCTCCTCACCAATTGTTAGCGTTTAAGACCTGGAAGGTGACGGATCACCGAGCAGGGATCTTGGGACTTCAGGCTATCCTAAACCTCTTATGAGAGACAAATTCTGCCCCAACCTGATGTCAAGAGACACTCACACACACACACTTGCACCGTGTACACATAACACACCTTAACTCACTACTTATAATTCTCCAACTGACCTAAATTTCCTCCGCGGCAGTCACATATTATTAAGCCAGAAATAGTAGGAAACAGCTGCCGTCTTTCTCTTAGACGACAGTAGTTCATCCGGACCCCCGACCCCCCCCGACCCCTGATGGATCCCCATCCAAATAATTGGCTGTCTCGTCGTCTTTATTGCCTTTCAAAGAACTCTTCTTTTTTTTTTTTAAATGTGATCTAATTGCTAAGATCTGAGAGGAAACCTGCCGCTGGATGTTTGCTTGACGTTGTGACTAAAGGAGTAAACAGGTGACGGCCCATCTAAACGACGCGTCGACTCATCAGGAACCGACTGCCGCGGAAATTGAAAGTACGACCTTTGCATTCGAGCGCACGTGCAGCAATATTATTATATGACAAAAAAAATATCCGTCACGAAGATACGAATGTGGTGACAACTCGGTTCTATTGCTTGTCTGCTAAGACAAACTACCGCCGCCGTTCGCCGTATGAAAAACAACAACAGATTATATATATAATGCTTGTTGTCTCAGGTAGCATGTATGTGCAGGGTGTGATCGTGCTTCCGTCTTTATCTCTCTGTGTGTACACGGCTTCTTACGCTTGTCTTTGTGATGCGGCCGTCATCCCTCTGAGCTTTGTTCCGGTGTCACAGCATATTGCTGGGCGAGTACATTGCGTCCCCGGGGTGTCACCACGTATATGCTTGTCTATACATGTCCACCAGTGTTAGGTCTATATTTGGCCGTGGTCCGGGTTCATGTCAACTGCTGTCAAGTATTGCACAGCCTGAGGGCCCGACACCCACTGCGCTGCCCGAGCTGATTGATCTGAGTGGGCAGTGCCTTGTGCCATTCAGTGGCGCTCACATGTTGGACGTGTCTGCATGACCGATGGTTGGACTGATGGGCCGGCTGCTGACGGGAACCAGGAAAAAAAAAAACAACGCTAAATATAAAAAAACACGATGCCCAATATGACATGTGCGGCCTCAATAAGCAAAGGTCTTCGTCGTTTCACAGAGGAGTGAGGAGATATTATTCCTGTTCTGGAGGGAGAGCGCAAGATTGAGTGTTTTTCTGTTTTCATATTCAAACTCCAGGGAGCGAGAAAAACACGAAACCACAGACAGGAGAGGAAAAAAAAAAGAATCAAGGGAGTTTTTTAATAAAGGCAAGCAAGTTCTTAAAAGAGTGTTTTTATGTTATTATGGCAATGTTTTTCTTTCACCTCACCATGAAAGGCATCTTCAAAAGGTTGTTCATTGATTTCTCTCAGGTAACCTTTCACAAGCTGCTCCGCTGCTACTCTGCTCAGCGGCTCTCAATAGTTTCCAGGAGAAGAAGGCCGGGGCGGAGTGGGGTTGGCTGACCGGAGCACCGGCATATTGGTTTGTGAGTGAGGTATTCTGGGTAGAGAGGTGAGAAACGGAGGTGCGGAAGGAGGCAGAGCAAGAGGGATTGCTGTGGGTCAGGGGGTGAGCAGGATATAGCTGGTGACTGGGTGTCTGGAGCCAGAAGGGGAGAGGAAGAGCGAGGGCCCGGCCAGAGAGAGCCTCTCCCTGTGGGGCTGGAAGTGGCTGATGTAATGGCATTAATCTCCAAGTGCCATCTGACACCCAGTGTGGCTCCGTCATTGAAAAGTGCTAATTCTGCTGAACTGTGAGGGGAATTCAGGCATCTCTAGAGGCAGTGCCCTGGATTAATTAAACACGCTGGCATGGAGCACTGCACAGATTTATATCTCTTACAGCATCGTCACTGTTTGATTTTGTTTTTAGCCACCAGAACGGGGGCAAACTCAGGACATTAACACCGGGAGCAGCGCTGCGTTTCAATTCGTCTCTGCCCCCGTGACATGTTGTAGTAGTTACTCTCATCGTCTCATGCTAACCTGGGATTTCCCCTTGTCTTCCTTCCCTCTTTCTCTCCCTCTCTCTCTCCAGATGAACCGGCCTATCCAGGTGAAGCCGGCAGACAGCGAAGGACGGGGAGGTAATTAACCTTCGCCTGGTCCCTGTTGCTCACCCTCCTTAAAAAAACACACACAAACACAAACACACCCGTACACCAGAGGAGCACACGCGCAATCCTTAATATTCTGCTCTCACTTGAGACACACCGGGAGTTAGTAGAGTAGCCCGTAATATAGGTCACTTGCTTCTATTGACTTCCCATCTGTGCCAGCAGAGGGTCTGTCTCAGGTTCACAGTCACTGGGAGCGGTTCAAAGACAAAACATCGAGGTGTGGTAGGAAGAAAGAGAGGGAAATTAAAGTCAGGGAGAACGTGAGAGGACGGGGAGACGAGGGTCTCGATCCCTCGATTCGCGGTGTGGCAGTCAAACCTGCTTGTGAGTATAAAGGCTGCAGAATGTACCCAAAACATACACTTAAAGAGGAATCAGTAGGACTGGATGTTTTATTTCATTACTCACTAAATGAAGGGGAACAGACAGAAAGAGCCTTTCAAAATATCCACATTTCTGTCACCTAATTGGTTGTTTTACCTATCTGTCTAATAATAAGTGTAATTCCTGAGCTGGATGTTGAACCTTTTTCAACGTCACACTCTAAAAGTTTAATTAGATAACTTTTTATTCGAGGCCCCGCTCGAAGAATGAATCACAGCCGAAATATCCTATTCCGCTTTCGTCTCTGGCGCAGCCTCCTCCCCTCCAGCTTTAGACAGACTGACACGGCGGTTCGGGCGGATCATTCCGGAGCCATTCGTGACTAACATCAACTGAGGATAATGCAGATGGAGCCGGTTAAAGATTTATATGGATGGAATTGCCTCTAATTGAAGCGGTTTGTGTCTGCCTTGTGCTCGCATTTCAACGCGGTGATTTAGACCGCCTGGGTCGGATTGGACTGAGGCACATTGCTGATTTATATGGTCAAGTGTGAGTAAGATGGCCCTTTGCTATTGCCAGGATGCCCCCCCCCCCTCCTCCCTCCCTCTCAATGTAGATCTTATTTTTGTCATGGTGGCACTTTAATTAATGGACATCTAAAAACAGGCAAAGTCTGACCGACAAGGCCTGGGCGAGAGCCAATTGGCATTCTCACCAAGATAAATTAGATCTCCGGGTTTAAAGGGGGGAAGGGGGGAGGATGGATGGGTCCCAATATCAATTACTACCCTTTTTTCCAAAAGAAAAAAGAAAAGGAGAGGAACAGGCGATGTCAATGAAATACATTCGGCTTTTAGGATGGCACGGGCCCTGCCGCAGTCTGTCACATGAACTTTCTACATGGGAGGACAGGATAGGACGGCAGCAAGGAGTGAAATAAGACCGAGCAGACAGGCCCCAACAGAGATATTGAGCGTTAATGGCAACAGGAAGTCGGCAGACAGGCTAGGGAGGTAAACCACAGTCACAGCTGACAATGAAATGAGATTTACTATGAAGCCCTGTGGATAAAGGAAAATAGACGGCGCAGCAAGGGCTGACTAAGGGAGGGAAAGTAGCAAAGGATTCACCCGTCAGGTAAACCAATCCTAGTGGGGCCTCTGGATTGTCAAACCCGGGGCTGAACCGAGACGTTTGCACCTTTTAGAGTGGAGTCACAGTCATCACTACAAAGACATCAGCAATTATCTATCATGGGAAGCTACGCCGGGGTCTCGATTCCTTGTCTGAGCAGGAATTAGGGCCCATCACCCCCGTTTAGAGAGTCCAGTAGCCCCTCTTTTGTTCAAGCCCTCCAGTCTCTAGGGATCTTGGAGTGTCAGGAAAAGTAGAACCGGAGCTGAGGAAATAGGGGGTTAAAGAGGAGGACAATCCTACTGCTTGGCTGCCATTGTGGATCACAGAGCTGCTTCTCTGGCTGTCTGTACAAATGACTCATGTCTTATTTTATTTTTTCCTTGGCTTATTGAGATAGAAACGAGCATGGAAGGAGGGGGGGGGGGGGGGGGGGGT
>CAAKHC010009398.1:0-12487 GCA_901007825.1 Macroramphosus scolopax | reverse complement strand
AGGTTAAATGTGTTTGTTCCTACAAAGACGGAGTAGCAGTCAAACGGCACACAGTAGGCTGACACATTTCAGTTAGACAAATGAAGACCTTTCCTGCCTCTGCCCAGAGGGTTGCTCAAGTGAAATAAAAGGGTGCTAGAGTGCTGTGACACAATCAAAGTTTTTTTTTTTTTTTTGACTTAGCTGTTTGCCTCTGTAGATCTATACAGCTTTGAGGACATTTGACAGTACAGAAAAACACACGGCCGCTGCCGCTCGCCGAATTTCTACACACAACAGTTTCCACCTCTTTCCATTTACTGAGTGGATGGAAAGCCTCAGGTAAAGGTGGAAATTGTCTTCTATTGATTGTGCACACACTGCAGGTCCCCAAGTTCAATCATTTTGTTTTTTTTGTCAGAAAATAAATAATGTATCCGTCTGGAAAGCAAAGATAACTCCTAAGATGTAGGAGAGGAGAGCCTTCCCTGAGTCTACCTATCAATATATAACCATTAATAACCGCTGCGACGTAAATGACGGGGGCGACTATCTGTCAAATCAATTAAAAAGTGCTGTTTTTGTGAAAACTAAAAGGGCTCCAATTCTTATCATCAGTGTCTGATATCATCATAAAAAGGATCCGTACAAAGAAAGACCTCTTTGGTTACGTTTTATATCTTCCCTCTCTGTTGTAACATCCCTTTCAAGAGTGTTTTATGTGGATAACGAGGCGGTGTCTCATTGAATAACTACCATCATTGTTCACATGCATAAAGTAATTCCTAATTTTTGATATACATGTTGTTGAGTGTTTGTTCATGTTGTCATCCTGCCGTGCTGCTGTATACCGTTACCGATGCTGATAGCTTTAGCTAACAACATTAGCCTAGCTCCACTTCATTAGCCTAGCTCCGCTTGGATGCTGCAGGTCGCTCCGCTCCTAGAATAGTACTTTTCTTGAAGAAAGGTGTTTTGCTTCTCCTTTTTGAATGGCAGCCGTATTCCCAGTCCAAAATAAAAGCTGCTAACACAAAGTGTGGTCTGGCCGCCGCAGTGTTCGGTGTTTACATCCATGAGTAGCATTTCCAGTAGCTAACCTACTAGCTTCACTTCAGCGGCTCCCTCTCTTCCAAAGCTAGCTAAGTGTGGCGCCTACATTTTCAATCTTAGAGATAACGCAAAGCCGTTTCTGTGACTTAGAAGCAACTAAGTTCTCCATTGTGTCCCAGCCGGTGGGAAACCTCTGACTCACTGTTGTCTTCCTACAGCGACTCCGCTTTCCGTGAGATTTCTATGAATTCTCTCTGATTTCCGTGAGTTCTGTCTATGATGCTGTCAGACACTGATGATAACAATCTGAGCCTGTCAGTGCCAAAGACAAGCCCTTTTTACGTTTGACAGTTGGCCCCCCGTCTTTTATATTGCAGCCCTTTTTCCGGTTATCGGCTGTATTGTTCTCGCTCACCGATTATAACGATTTCGGTCCTTATGAGTATTTTTCAACCCGCACGTACGGGTGGATAGGGGCCCAGGTTGTAAATTACCGGAATTATCCTTTAAATAGATATCAGGAGCTCTCAAGATCAACCGGGGGATTGAACTCAGGAAAAAGACTGTCTGCTACTAAGACACTGGTGCTGCTCAATTAATGAGAAGCAGCAGAATTAATCCACGAGTTTGTTAATTAGGTATCTTTTGACTTAACACATGAGCTACCTGAAGGCAAGGATAAGAATAGGACATGATAGAACAGAATGCCTCGTGCCGTCTACGATGAGCGTAAAGCTTAGAGAAATAGCTCCTGTTTAATTTAATGGCTTTTGGAAAATGACCACATTTCAGTTCACTGTATTTTCAGTTTCAGTACTTTCTTGTTTATGTTCTAATAGTTAAGGGCTTGGAAACTACTTAATCTCGTGTTGATATGTAAGCTTCCAAAACTCATATTGTTCATTATTGTTATCCATTTAAATCGCTTTTAATATCATTGAAAATATGAATCGTGAACATGGAGAACACTTGCTGCTAGGGGCCTGTTCCCATGTTTTCTGGCCCGAGTTGTTATGTTGACTTTTCCCTTTAGAGCATTAAGAGATTTAAGATGATTTGAATGCCCCCTGAGCAAAGACCCCCCCTGCGTCTGAAATTAGATGCGAGCAAAGATTCAGTTAGATACGCAGATTATAATACTGTGCCATTGTCATCATAATCTCTTTTGTGAGCGACTGCACACAAATCACAATGAGTAAATATTAAACAGATTAATAATCACAAACAAGTCTGGATGGTAAATGCCTTGGCTGCATGCTCCGAAGAGGAGGGGGGGAGGAATTTGAGACGGGCGAAGGGGACAGGATGTTCCATGCAGCTAATGCCTTCACGGCAATTAGATTGATTATTTTCAAATTAATGCGCTGAACACACAAAAAAGGCAGAATCTATTTATATATCAGATAACATGAAAACAATGGTAGTAAATGGTGTTTTTTTTCTCCACAAATTCCATCTCCCTGATGTTGTGCCCCTCCCTCCTTTTTGTCTCCTTTCTCTGTGTACACAGGCTGTGCCTTTGTCAAATTCTCCAGCCACGCAGAAGCACAGGCCGCCATCAACAGCTTGCATGGTGGACAGACTATGCCTGTAAGTAGCACACTTTGAAACACGAGTAGGTGCAACCGCGGAGGTAGAATACAGAAAACACTGACCATGTCTTCCCTACACATTTTCCATTGAACATCCACATGCCTCCAGTCACCGGAGGGAGTAAGTCCCTTTTTGAGCAATGCAATACTGACTATTTCTTTTTCCAGACTATCTTGGAGGGAAAAAAAAGCAAACCCAGGAGCAATGGGACAATAGAGGAATATATTGCAACTAGATATTGGATCTATATCTATACAGATAAACAGATAAGTACATACATATAACTTCATTGCAGGGGTACAAAGACCGATGTGACTTTTCTTACAGTGTGATAAGGCACACTAAAGTTTCCCGAAGTCACCTGACAGTGCACAGCTGCATCCCCTCTTCCGTCTTTTCAAAGCACCTCTTCAGCAGACAAATATCGTTTACATTATAAACATTATTATTACACTTATTCACAGACTTATAAAGCCATCACAACTGTGCACTGCACGTCCTTTGAAGTGTCCTCAGGAGACATTGTGATGCATTTCTGAATAATATGTTGTTTCTGTCGGTTGTTATGTTGGACAGGAGGTCACAGAATGATGGAAATACTAATATAAAACACAACTTATAAAGTGCAGGCATATATAAGATGATACCGCACGTGTGAGTTTGTTAATACACAAAGTAAATGTGGAAGTTGTGACAATAAGAAATATTTCTGCACGACTTATTTTGGTGAGTCGACAATGATTACGAACTATGAGAAGACGCCATTAAAGCTAAATAGTCCACAGGAATAGAAGAATCATGTTAATTTAAGTGCATATGAAATAGTAATAGTAGTCAGTGATGACATCATCATGCAGGTTGTGAATAAGCTAATTGGACAGTGCCAAACAACAGGATGCTGATTTGTTTATCTTGTGACAAATAGTGATACAAGTGAAAATTTCACTTTTTAAAATAATTTCCCTTAACAAGAACATGGATGAGCATTTATTCTCTATGGTCTCTTAATCTACTCCTGAAAAATTGATTTAGTTTCTTAACTGTTTTTCTCTCAGAAGTTTGCTGACTGACAATGAAATATTTAAGAATCAATGAAATTTAAAGTGAACTAGACCTTTAAAGCTTAATGCTGTTTATGATTTTAGTTGATTTGATTTCCTTACATCCACATTCAAACACGTCATCAGTATTATAATGATACTTTTGTTTTTTTTCCTCTCATCTATCCGAGTGTAATACTGTGTGAAAACTCTGATATACTACACTGGTTTACGATCTACACGCAGCTCCCTCTTTGACAAATGATTAAGATGAAGGATGGGTATTGATGAAAAGAATTCTCTGTGAGGAGTAGAACCGACGCGTGAAATGAATCGATCCATTACTTGTTTCACAAAATCAATGGCGCCGGGGGCAGAGTGCGATAGATGATACAGAGCGGGCCTGGACTCCCCTAAATGTTTTGGAGAGAGACAGGACTTCATACAAGGCGTAGCCCTCCCCACAAACACGGGAGGAATGACATCGTCGCTGTCATAGACCTACTGTACTTTTATTGAAGAGTATTAAATATTCAACACACTTGAAAACACTTACAGTATCAAGGAAAGCTTAATTACAGCGAGGAGACAGAGGTTAACAAAAAAGTCGATAATGTTGACAAGCCCCCTGGAAGTTACGATAGATCTTCAAGACAAGGTTGGTTTAATAAGCTGCTTTTGCTTCCTTAACTGCATCCTGATATTTTATACCCCGATATTATGAAGCCATAAATAATTCTTCGTAATATGGCGGAACACTTCTACGTTCTACTCTTCACAGCCTGGATATTCTCTACTCCTGAAAATAGTATTTTGATCCTCATATGTTTTGGAAGTAGTTGAGTTGTTTTTGCTGCTTGTCCAAATTGTAAATCTGAGTTCTTGTTGACACACTCACGTTCCAATTTATTAGGTACGCCAGGATAAAAGTAATGAAGTATAATACAATTAATATGAATCCTATAAGATAAGATGAGTGGTTGGAGGCTGTAATTTGTTATGCTGTTGAAGTATTCCTATTGAATTAGAGTGTATATAAGGTCATGGTTCAAACAATGGTTTGTATTGTACTACACAGTGTTGGCAGTGTAGCTACGAATGGTGAATATGGTGAATGGTGTGTTGGTCCAGCTTCATAGTGTCAGTATGCATTATAGCACAGGATAGCACAAGTTGATGTTTTAGTAAAAGAAGTGATGAGATGTGGAAGCATCTTCCTGCCGGTGTGTGGGGACGTTTCTGCAATAAATATTTACCGATGCTTCCCGGCAGCCGGATAGTGTCCATGAAACCAGATTTTTTTTTTTTGCTACCTCATTTTGCATCACATTGAAGTAGTGCCGGAGGGAGTCTCTTTAACTTTGTGGTTGTTGCAGTAAGCAGAGATCCAGAAATGTTTGCATTTAAATTGAATACAGTTAAATGAGCAGTGGGGCATGTGCACAATCGTATATTAAGAACAATCCTATTATGTCACGCCTCTTTCGTTGATTTGATTACCATCAGGGTATTGACTTTGCTAGGTTGGTTTTGAATCAAAGTCCGGCACATTGCTACCTCTGCTGTAGTTTTGTGCACGGTTGCAGTAAGTCAGGCCATCGAGTCACCTGACATCTGCTGCGGATGAACTGTCCAAGGCAACATATGGAGCCCCAAACAGACCCGAGGCAGATCAACAGCCATCCAAACAATCATTAATAATCTATATTATCCATATCTCTCTCCCTGCACCTGTTACCCGCCTCTCCACAAATCCAACTTCCTCTCAGATTAATAGGCAAGGTGGCCATTAGTACCCAACTAAGGATTTGGTACCGATGGGGGATGCAGTTAATTTGGATAATATCACTGCCACATGTCGTCAACAACCGACTAACAGGAGGCAGGATTCAGAGAGTGGGCTGCTCCGCTCGCTGCCTGCTGCCAGCTGTGGGGTCTGGATGAACCTTGAACAAAGAGTAGTCTCTCACTTTCTATCTGTCTCTCTCTCCCTCTTAATGTTCTCGCTACAGCATCTGTGTTACCTGGCACACATATACACGCCATAAATAACACCTGCACTAAAACACGCTGGCCCCGAAATTAAAGGCTTTAATGAAGCTTAAGGGCAGGGGATGCCACCGAAGGGCATGATAGATAGATCAGGTCAAAGTTGTAATTGATGTTTATTTCTGATGGCAGGTCCTTCCAAAATTAACTTAAAAGGCGATTGGACGCGGAACAGGCACTCTCACTGGTTCAGCTGTTGAATCGCAGGCAGGCAGGCAGGCAGCGCCGAGCAAATAGCAGACATTGTCATGTTCAGTGTCACAGTGAGGCTGACAGGCCCTGTTGAGCTCACCAGTGTTGGCAGCAACAGGAGCGTGCATATACGCGATACTATAGTTCTGGATTAATGAGCGATAACACCGAGCCAGAGAGCATCGTCAGTGTAACACACAGTTCCTCAAATGTCACATATTGTAGAATCTTCCGCAGGCTTGTAGCTGTCATGCTACGGAGGAGTTTTGTTTTTCCTCCTCGGCTGCTGTTTTGTAGTGAAAACCGGACAAAATGATGTTTTCACACCAAGTTAAAATGCCATTATGAAGGACGGTGTTCTCCCTCTGTGTCTTTCGGCTTCATGCGGTGTGCCGTGCAGCTGCAGGAGTACAGTGGACATCAAGGCCAGACCGAGACAGTATCATGCACTGCTAATGAGAGACAGTCTACCCATGAGGTTTGCAGAGAAGTAGCAAGGTTCAGAGAGTTGAATCCAAAGCCTACAGGGGTTCATCCAATTACCAGGCGATTTGTTATGATGTATTCAATTAATTTTCATATTCCTGATTAACACTTTCGTAGCCTATGAGTCTTTAAAAAGCCGAGACAACTTTCGAAGTTCAAGTTAATTATTTAAAAAGTAGCTGTTACATTTTGTTGAGTGCAGACGGTTCTTAGCATGTTAGCTTTTGTTAGCTCGTTCTCCTCCCAGGTGTTCGGATAAAAATGCTTTTTCATGGCTGTAAGCATCTGATACCGACGTGCAAGTCATGCTTTTACATGATGAATTATATATATTCAAATTGCATGGGAAAGTGCAGTAAAGCATTTATGTTCACTGTAAGGGAAGTCCAGTGTTTGTTGCACCAATCAACCACCTCGTGTATGCAGAGTGTCCTGCTAAACATTGAAATCAAAAGCAGTTGTTGTGAAAAGTTATTAAAGATTGTATTTGAAATAATTCACACATATGCCAAAGGCTTTCGTGTCCCTCGGTATAGGACACAAGGGGCTTGAGAAAGTTGGCATTTGACGATGCGGGAGCTTCGTTATTTGACTTTGAGGAATGCCTACGTGTTGTTGTTGATCATTAGTATGCTTTTCCAATTTTTTTTTTCCCCATCCACTGAGTACGTCATTATATTATATTATCATCTTACTGTAAGCCTCTGTAGAGGAGAGGAGATGAGCGTCTGTTTACCTGTTTGTACACACTTAACACCAGTGTCTTTGTATAACAGTGCTGCACAGATAAAAAGGCATAATGCCATTCCGCCGGTGTCGTTGAGTTCTAATCCCTCAATTACCATTGTGTGTTCTCCCCATCTACACACATTTTTTTGTGGCCCTATGCAAAAATCCAATATGGGTGATTTTCACAAGTCAAGTGTGTTGTTCGCGAAAATTAGATTAGTTTTTGAACCCGTGGCAAATTCCTTAGTTGTACCTGTCAAAAGTGAAGACTCCCCGTTGGCCCTTATCAAATTCAGCAAATTCATTTTCTCTCCAGGTATGGGAGTCTTGCTGGTGGAGGTTATTATTCTGTTTGTTTGTCAGTTTGTGATTTTCTGCCACGAGTGAGGAGATGCTGCTTTGCATCCATCGCCTGTTGTCAGCTGCCACCTGCTCCTTCATTACCTGGACACATATTACTCTTCCTTTATGTTGATAGAAGCTGCTGATGTATGAGGGGATCACACTCTTAATTCTGCTTTTTTTTCCCCTCCCCTGATTAAAGCTTGGATCTAGTCAGAATACATATGTTTGAGAAGGGAAGACATGTGTAAGAGGAATATTTTGAAGAGGGATGTTCAGGCTATGAAAGAGAGGAATGCTTGGCTCTTACAAAGAGGTAGTGCAGACAACACCTGCAGAGGCTGTATTAGTGTTTTAGTGCTGCCAAGACTGTTCAGTGTAGACGCTGCAGACTGGGTCTCCTCCTGTGTTGTCATCTAGCAGATCGCTCCGCTGGGAGACACCAGTGCAGTCCTCATTTTAAGTCACGGTGCAGTGAATGCAAGCATCCTCAGGCTTTCACATTTCCGAGGCTAACAATGCATTTCTCCGCGAGGTAGTAAATGAATACGACAATACACAAAAAACACAGAGCAGGAAAATGAATGTGATCTTAAAAAAATTGCCTGTGATGTGGGCAGACTGGAGCAACAACGCTGGAGGAAGATGTTTGCTCAGTGCCAGCCTCATTAAAAAAAAACAAAAAAAACGAGCAGCTCCGTCAACAGACCCACAAAGTAGAGAAAGAAGTGGGGGAAAAAAAAAGGTCAGGAGGTAGGATGAAATGAAATTAGAAAGAGAAAAAAATGAGCCGTTAATTCTGCCACGTCGGGGTATTGATTTAACTAATTGAAATGGCATCCAGGGAGTGGCACCAGATGGGTCTCTCCTGGCCTGAGGTGGGGTGCTGGCTGGCTCTGATAAAATCCGATCTGAGACGCACCGTCCCTGCGGTCCAAGCTGATGCCTCCCGTCCTTCCCCAGCTTCCTCTCACAGTTATCCACAGCCAACACACACTCTCGGTCGTGGTAACTATATGAAACACATTTCACTTGGGTCATAGCTAAACTTTTTGCATTCAGTGTGTAGTTTTCAAAGCAAATAATAGATGCAGATATTTGTAGACAGTAGCTGAAGAATATGGTGATGGAGATTAGGGTAATGAAGAGGACATGTTTTGGCAGGGTAACTGTACAAAGTAATGTTACGTAAGATGTGTTGCAGCAGCCATCAGCCCGCCAAACTACTGAACGCCTGACCACCAAAGGAAATAGTGCCCACTCAGTGGCAATATCACTTGGCTGTTCCTGCTCAATATTTCATGAAACGTTTACAAAAAAATAGGGCACACTGTTTGTGTGAATGACTATGAATTAGCATGAAATACACCACGGTACGACGGAGACAGTGTTTGTTCAGTGAGCGAATAGAAACTCGTACAAAACTGGGCTTCAAAGGGAATATGCTTTTTTCGTTCCTATGATTTTCAGTTTGGATAAAACAGCTTTAAGGCAGGGGCGCATTTTCAGGTTGATTCTTTCTTCTCAGCATGACTTCATCTACGGTTTTTGTTTGTTTTTTGTTTTGCGCGGCGGACAAAGGGAAGCAGCTGTTGACAGCAGTCAACCTCGCTCATTTATATTTGATGCCGCGTTGATGATGCGAGTTTCTGTCTGATCTCAAAGTCCCTTGAATCGCTAGAAATGGTATATAAATGCTTTAGTGTGGCTAATTTCCGCAGTCATATAATTCAAATCATCTAAATAAATCATTCAGGTCTGTGGTCTCCCATGTTTTTTGAATCAGTTAAGATTTAAAAGTCCTAAAGTGTGCACCAGGGCTTAGTAATATTCTCTTCTAAGTAGCACTCAAGCTCAAACTTGGACTCAGGAAGGAGCTAGTAGCTTTCTCAATTTCATTTGACAGAAGAAACAGGTGTACGTGGCAACACCGGTTGACTTGTCCCTCCTCTGTCACTTCGTCCTCTGCAGCTTCCTCACATTTACAATTCTGACACCCAAAGAAAATATGGAAAGTCTAAATCAAAGTCTGAATTTGTACTGACCCTGTCAGGATGAGGCATTTTATGAAAGATGAATCCAAGTTGTGATTATGGAGTCCTTTTCTCCCTGTGTCTTTGCTTTTATGATCTTACTAATCATATCCTGACTGCCCCCTGGCTGCCTGTGTCCTTCTGTCCTGGCGGTGCACCGTGCTCTTTCCCAGCATACACTGCCTTTAATTAAATAGGAGCCTGGTCCTCTTGACAGTGTGTCTGTGGCTGCTTTCTCTCTCCTGCCCTGCATCCATCTCTCTGTCTCTCACTCACACACAGAACCTCTTCCTCCCTCTCTCCTTGCCTGGATGTCATACAAGGAACTGACTCTGGTCTCTGTCTCTCAAATGATTTAATTGGATGCAAACTCAGGAGCACGGACATCAATACGGAACTATATCTGCCATAAGGCAGAGCCATTAGTCAATACCTCGCCCTCCACATGCCGAAGGCTTTTGTCAGACCTAATTACCCAGTACTGTATTCAGTGGAGCTTCACCACTGGGGGACTGGGACTCCTGCGGGATCTGGTTAGGATCACAGTTCAGTCTCAGTGTATACAGTGGAGATGGAAAGTTCAGAAAAGCAAATATCACTCAGTATTCTATTCCATTTAATGCTGACAGATAAATGACTGCAGTCATGAGAGGTGCATATTCAATTCCACTGGCTTCCTTGGTTTAGATATTTAAAGTCTTGCAGGCTCAAGCGATGTGTGCACTGGACGTTGGGAATTAACAGCATGCACTCCACTCTCGTGTTAATAAAAGAACAATAATGCACTGATTGACATCAGCTCGGCATCTTTCTATTACGCAGCCAACATCTTGTTAGAGGTCATTTCCCTTAGGGAAACATTCTATACCAGCTAAACAACATAGTTAAAGATGCAATGCAACCTAAATGGTTCACTTCAGTTGTGGTCAGATTGATAGTGTCCAATAGGTCCACTTATAGAATCGCTTATTAGCTAGAGAAATAGATTAGGTAGACACTGAAAGGGCACGTTGTACACGCCATACCTCTGTAAAGGCCAATGTAAGAGCCACCAAGTTCACTGGGAAGAGCCTCTGGCGGAGGTATTTTTGGTATTTTCTACCACCGAGTGAAACTATATGAATATGTGAACTGTCTTTTGTTTTTTTTAGTGTGAATATTTATTCAGTCTGAAAGGTCGGACAGCTCCGGCTAGCAAACACCAGCTGTAATGGCAGGTGCGAGACGAACCACAGTATAAGTACTTTTCAGTTGTCCTACTTCACCGAACACAAGTTTTGCTCTTATTGTGTTAAGATATATTTTGTTAACTTATTATTTCTGGACATCCATGCAAAAAGCATGATGAGTCCTGCACAGTGTCACAATTAAATTTATGAAGACAGATCCTCAGCTGTGCAATCAAATATGAAAGTGGAAAACAAGGGATTAAGCAGAGTATGCATCGTATAGACGTTAGGTAACATCCACTAACCTTTTACATGTACATGTCCCCCCCAGGGCGCCTCGTCCAGCCTGGTGGTCAAATTTGCAGACACTGATAAGGAGAGGACCCTGCGCAGAATGCACCAGATGGCGGGTCAGCTTGGCATCTTCAGTCCTATGACCATCCAGTTTGGGGCCTATGGCGCCTACTCTCATGCTGTAAGTCTCAGCCCGGCGGGGGAGGAGACGGTGAGCTTTAAAAAAAAAAACAAAAAAAACAAACTGTTTTGATATAACTATCTCTCCCACTAGGTACACGATGTCCACAGCAAGTGATTTACACTAATACATGTCTGTTAGGGTGTAAATATAAAAGAGGCCTTTCAGAAAAAACTGCACTGCTTTTCATATTGTGTCTTTTTATCCCCTCATTTGTGCATGAAAGGTGTTTTTTTTAATGTATGCGCAGCACTTCGCTGTTTTACTTCCCCGTAGTTGCAAGCATCTACTCTCACATTCACCTTCCACTCGCACATTTCTTAACTCGGTCCGTAAATATAAACTGCCAACTCCGGAACATTCCGTCTACCCAACACATATTTCCTTTACACTCAAACAGGAGCTGCACGTCATTACCGTGAACCTGCACCCGGTTCACCCTGTACCCCGTCCCCCCCCTCGCCAGCCCACTCCACCACCATTTCATATTCACACATGAAAGTCACAGCCTGAGTTAGGAGTCTGTGAGATTTTGCACTCACACAGTAGCTAACAACTCACGCTGACAGGTGAGAATCGCCCACTCATGCACTATCTCTCCGCTCGCCCCGCGATTGCAGCCCCCTCGTCTCCCGTGTACACAGGTACACGTACGATAAATGTACACAGTCCCCAGCTCGCTAAGCTCCGCTCGGCGCGTAGCCTTTTGCATTGTGGTAGTATAATGAGCAGCGCAAGGCCAGAGCGGTGTCACAATAGCTGGGAAGCGATGCTGCAGGGCAACACGGACCACTCTGTTCTAGAACAAGGCGTGGGCCAAGCAAACAGAGATGTGAGAGTAAACATCCTCTGGTCCTGCGGCTATTTCACCCTCCTTTTTCCTTTTTCTGTCCTCCCCTCCATCCCACCTGCCACTCGCCTCTCTCCCTACCGCTCTTTAATCCTACAGCAGATGATGCAACAGCAAGCAGCCCTGATGGCAGCAACACAAGGGTCCTACCTGAACCCCATGGCGGCCATCGCTGCCGCGCAAATGCAGCAAATGGCAGCTTTCAATGTCAACGGGCTGGTGGCGACTCCCATGACACCGTCTTCAGGTACACACTAATAGGCGCACACACTCACGCACCAACTGGGGCGTCGGCAAACGCACGCACACGCAGGACTTTTTTCCTCCATTTCTCAGTGCTGCCCTGGAACATTTTCATCATTAGCAAGAATTATAGAAGCAGTAGTAATATATTCATTCAAGGCCATTCTGCCTTTGCCCTTGTTACATTTTTTAAGATGTAGGCTCCATTTTCTGAGCCGAAGCAGTGCCGTATTAAAGGAAGCAGAGGCATGATG
>CAAKHC010009397.1:22128-45211 GCA_901007825.1 Macroramphosus scolopax | reverse complement strand
AGGGTGGAGGTCCACAGAGAGGGAGAGGGGGGAGACATCTACTGCAAACGTGAGTCAAAGGTTTTCACAGTATGGAGTCATTTGTGATGCAGACAGTCTTATTAGAATTTTATGGAACTCAATATGGATATGAAATAGGAAACATTTCAGTCAAGGTGAACCAAATAAGACTTCTTGAACTTTAGCTTTTATTTAGGAGCGGAGAGAACCAAGAGATATACAGTATATGAGACAAATTAGCTTTTGGGGTTCCATTTCAGTATGACTTTAATTCAAGTGATTTAATAATATTGTTCAGGGCTCCAAGTTGTGACCATTTTAGTCTGAGACCTGAAAATATATTTGGGAGCAAATATTGTTGTGGTGTGAGTGAAAGTCAGCATCTGGGCTTCTTCACTGGTGGTTGTGTAATTCCAGTACAGTGTCATGCAGATGTGAGACAAAGATCCTGCAGGGCAAACATTTTCTTGGGGGCGGAGCCTGAGAGCTGAGATTACATTTAGAGGTCAGTCATACAATTATATCTGAGTTTAATCCCACAAATTTCCAAAACACTGGATTATTAACCCTTAGATACAAAAAATTGGCCAAAAATGAGCAGGTGAGGTTGTTTACTTGAAATGACCTGTAGCACAACAAGCAGCCAGTGAAATCCACCAACACTTGTGAAAATAATAATAATAGCTGACTTCAATGAGTAATTCATTTGCTGTCTGGAGGTGTAGCTCACTGTACCACATCAGTTACTGTGGTACTGTTCTCAACCAGCAGCCAGTGCTCTGTGATCCCCTCCCCCGTCCTGAAGCACTCACAGGAGGTCAGTCTCACAGTCAGTTCCAGCTACAGTCAGAGCAGAGAGACAACTCTCCTCCTAAAAAAAATACTAAAAATAAATAATCAAAAGAATAAAGTTCATCTGAAGTACTAAACATATTAAGATTTTCTTTTTACTCCCTTTTTGTCTCTTCCACCATGTTATTCCTCACTCCTACAGCGCCCATAACAATTCCATGCAAATAGCTAAATTATGCAAATTACGCAATGATATTATGACTTATAATCAATATTTCTAATCAAGTGTGTTCGGGACTCCTGCAAATCCTAAAAAACAGAGATAAATCCAAACATTGAAACAATCTGGCGGACTTCCTGTTGGGTTCAGGCGACGGGCGCCCCCGACCTTTTTTGTGCATCTTTGTATGATAAATATGTCTACCAAGTTTCATGTTTCTGAGTGAAACGCACATCGGGGGATGTTGTTTTAAAAGTTTCTAGGTGGCGCTATAGAGGCAGTTTTGAACACTCATGTACCTCATCCATAAAATACGGAATTTTTCACCAGGCAGGACACATCTGCAAATTTCCATGACTTTTTGAGCACGTTTAGGCCGTCAAAAAGGCGATTCATTTAGGGGGCTGAGCAAATACAATAGGTCCTCGCCACAGCTGTGCTGTACTCGGGCCCAAAAAATACTCCATCACAAGTACAAGTGATGTCTTTTATTCATGGAAAAATGTAAAGTTACCATCATGCAGTCATAATAGCTTCTTTTAATGTAATACTATTACATGAACTATATTAGTATTAACATGTAAGCAGCATTTAAATATTGGTCCTCTATTTTAGGTAGTTATTTTCCTTTATAACATCGTTTCATAGTTTACATGCTCATGGTAGTTTTAAATCTTAATGTAAAGACATACATATAGCCAACTTTGGTACAAGGTGCAACATTGGCCTCAGAACTGTAGGGGTTAGGAATAAAGTGGCATCACGGAAAATCTCAAGCTCATAACATTTGCCCCACAATTGTACACAAACACAGGGAATTAAAGTACTAAATAACTTTCCCCCATTGCAGCCAGTAAAACCATTACATTTAGAGAACAACTGCTGTGCTGAAATCTGCTGAAATCTGCTGACCAAACACGTTTAAAAGTCTGATGTCCTTTTGCTGTAAACAGGAAGACGATGATGCATCTGGTCCGTCCCTGATTGGATGACTCTTTAGAGCGGTGCCATGGCAACAGCAGACATCAAACATTCTATTGGTGGGTGTTGTAAGATGGGCAGAGCTAAGCAAGTGACAGCACTGGGAAAACTTTGTTAGCTTCCTGCTAAGTTTGCTCCATCGGCTGTTTTGACAATGTAACGTGGCAAGGTTGAAGCAGAAACAACCAGAAATCATCGAAAAGTAAGCCTGGTCTTTTCCGCACCCGCAGAATTAATTTGTTATTTAGTTGACCTTGTTAATTTACAAATACTGGCAAAAGCGCTACCGTTAGTTAGCCATTTGCTAGCTAATGTTATTATAGCTAGCGATACACAGCCTAGCTAGCGGTCATAGTGTATTCAAAAAACTATTAAAATTAGGATCAGACGCTTGTCAATTTCTTGTTGCCTTTTCAACGTCCTCGCTGCTTGCTTTGTCGCAGTTCTATATAAACTAAGACACGAAGTCAGATGACGAGGATGGCTGGCGTTATGCAGCTATCCTTATCTAAAGAACCTGGTTCCTGTTTTCATCGTTAATATTTCCCATTTTGCGATGCTCCTGTCATGGCGTTTTAACGTCACTGCAACTGTGCAAATGCAAACAAGTTTCACCTCAATTTTGGGTCGCAGAGTTTTGAATCGTTCCTGTCTTGCAGGATGAACTGCCAAGGAGATGGTGATGATGGAGACCTGTGCAGATGGGCCGGTTCAGTAAGCATCACAATTGAAATTTACGCTTAATTTTCCGCTGGCCGTTAGCGTTCGTGTAAAGGCATTTCACCAGGGTTGGCTCGATAGCTGCATCCTCTCAAACCGATGTCAGGTTTTCTCTGGCAGGTCAGCTTTTTAATAATAGCGCCCTCCACAGCTGTCTGGCATCTGTTGGAACATCTGCCCTTACAATGGCATAGCTGCCGCTAATCGAGCCTTGTTGCCTACTGTGACTGAGTCATAGTTTAAAGACAATATCGTAGTTGCTATTTCACGAGTTTAAAATCCTTCCTAACATTTGTTTGTAGGTGCTGGCACACAGCAAGAATGACATCAGAGCACGAGTGCAACAATTTGTGGAGGACAGGATGCAGAACACAATGGTACGTTATGTTTTTAACAAGGCAGTGGAGCTCCTGCTGAGGCTTGCTCGCATTTGTAAAGGATAAAATTAACCTCAGTTTTGCCCTATGTGTTTCCCAGTGTGTATTACAAGCAAACAACTGTTCAAGCTGGTATACTAAACAATATTGTTTTATACTGGGGAACATACTTTGGCACGTCACTGCCATTTACACTTCAGGCAGTGGTGGTGAATTATTGACAGACATGAAATATTTGTTTCTTGCAGCAGTCTTTATTCCAATGTTAACACCTACAATTTACATTTAACTGGGACACACATGTGTTATAAAAACATCCCCTGAAATGACCTGTTCTGTTTTCCACAACACTTCAGTGCCTTTTACTCATTGTCGCATTGCTTTTGTTTATCTTCTAGCTCACAGGTGTACTGATAGGAGCTGCAGTCGCAGTCTCTATGATTGGGATTGTGGTGCTCTTCTTTTACAGGAGATTCAAACTGGCCCGTGAGTCCTCCAACTTCATGTTAATTTATACTTTCTTTTCCATGGTCTGTAGAATGTCCTGTTAATATGGATTTCATCATTTTGAATTATCATTTTCTGACCAGGTGAAAAACAGCCTGGTGTACCTCAGTATCGCTTCAGAAAAAGAGATAAAATGCTCTTTTATGGAAGGAAAATAATGCGCAAGGTATTCTGATGTTTCATATGTATTCAAATCAGTATGCAATATAATGTTTAGAATTTTCCTTTAGTCAAACTAAATGTGATCCCCTTCCCCAAGGAATTGATGTTTATATTTGTGCCCTACATTGGACATTACCCCACTGGCTCTTGTGACTTATCGTTGTAATTCACTACTTAATTAAGACTTAGTTAATTATTAACCTCCATTTAGAGGTCAATGCAGATGCTCCTCCCTGTATTTACGTTTTTTCTTTAGACAGTCTCTATTAATTAGCTATATGCTTGTTTAAGTCAAATACACAAAATGTATTCTTTGTCTGCAGTAACATTGGCAAATTTTAATCATGCAGTGCTTTTGTTTTTATTTTAAAGGTCCAGACATTGTCCTCAATTCCTCCTGCCACCTCTACCTCAGTAAAGCAACCACAGCGTGTTCGCAAAAGAACCAAAGTTCTAAGCATAGCTCGCAAGTACGGTCCATTGATTGTATTTCTGTGGCTAAAAGGAACACATTAACCCATTCCTTGTTTGGAGTCCTGTTGAGTGTATAGACCAATGGATGTTATCAATATTTTATTTTGTGCCTCTCAACAGAATCCTTAGGATCCGTAAGGATCCTCCCACCCTGCAACCCAAGGAGCCGCCTCCCTCTCTGCTTGAGGCTGACCTAACAGAATTTGATGTGCAGAGCTCAAATCTGCCCTCAGAGGTCCTCTATATGCTGAAGAATGTCAGGTGTGTTTGACAAACCAACACAACCATTCATGCATAGTTATACTCTATTTACACAATATTTGTATTCTGCAACTTGCTGTAGGGTCTTGGGTCACTTTGACAAGCCCCTGTTCCTAGAGCTTTGTCGCCACATGGTGTTTATTGAGCTGCAGGAGGGCGAAGGTCTATTCAGGCCAGGAGACGATGACGACAGCATCTACGTCGTCCAGGATGGACGACTTGAGCTCTGCATCCACGAGAACGTATGTGGACAGCTTGTTCATTTCCAGTTGCCATGTTAACCATAGGTTGTGTAATCAGATGTAACCCTGCAAACTATCCACAAAGGTTTCTTTAATAGTTTTGTGTTTTTAGGATGGCACGGAACCAGTGGTGAAGGATGTGCTCCCAGGAGACAGCGTCCACAGCTTGCTTAGTATTCTGGACATCATCACTGTGAGCTCCTAATTTCCTCTCAAGCTATGCAGTTACGATAATCAGGAAGGAAAGACTGTGTTTGCTTTTCTTTGGACGATTAGTAGTTGTTAGTTCAAGCCAGTAGTCAACTAGTTGTCGCACATTCATGATGTGAACTTCTTAAATACATATTTTGAGGGGCAAGAGCTAATGGTTTGGGTTCCAGGGATGTCATACTTGTAAGCAGATGTATTTGAATTCATCATACTTCAGTTCTCAAATTCTGCAAACATTACCACCACCAAGTACATCTAATAACATCAAGAGGTAGTTCTATGGATCGTTGTAATGAGGTGACCGTCAACACTGAAGTCAGAGATGGAATTTTTTTTTTTTTGACTGTACTGAGTTCTTGATTTTTTTTTTCCTTTTCTAACTGCTAACTGCCTCTGCCAGGGTTATCCAGCCTGTTATAAGACTGTAACAGCACGGGCAGCAACTCGCTCCACCATCCTGCGTTTACCTGCATCAGCCTTTGAGTCTGTGTTTAAGAACTACCCAGAGACGCTTGTGCGCGTCATTCAGGTAACTAACAGCATTTTCTCCATCTTGAACACATTATCAAGTAAAATATGATCTAGGTTTAACCAGACTACAACTTGATGTGTGATATGCTCTGCTCCTGTTTGGTTGTTGTGTCTGTTACAGATAATCATGGTTCGCCTCCAAAGAGTCACCCTCCTGGCGTTACATAACTACTTGGGACTAACAACTGAGCTATTCAATCCGGTAGGAGGGAAATTAATTAGTGCACGTGTATTTGTGTGTGTAGGAACTCGATCAAGCAGACATGCTCGCAGTGGATCGTAAGCACTGCTGGTAATGAAATTGTAGACACACCAGCACGAAAGGCACATAAACATACATGCAAGCTAATTTCACACAACACTAAGCACAGCAGAAAATGAATAAACAGGTAGGGCATAACCTTTAAATCTGGTTTGTACTTTTTCGGAGGAAATAGATGTTGGACGTTCATTTTGCCAATTCATTGTAGTCATAATGAGACTATATTACTAATTATTAGATATAAATCATCTTCTGAAGTTATCACATATAGGTCATCATTCCAAAATCAAATTTTAAACAACATTATTCAGAGTGACCAAATGTATCTAAAGTCACGACTAACTGAATTTATTGAGTGTAAACCGTTTTGTAACTTCATTGACAGGAGAGTCAGGCGGTGCCCTTGTCCAATGTGAGCAGTGTAATGGGGGAGGCGAATTCTGGGAAGAATTCTCGTCGTTTGCACTTCCAGGACGAGTCACCTGCTGGGACCACAGAGAGCCCCACCGAGACAGGTCACACTCACACACACAATAAAAACATTTCTCTTTGTGGCGTTGAGACTGATCCAATGCTGCCACATTGAACAGATGGTGTAAAGGACAGCCCGTCAAGCAGCTACAGGAAGCTGCGATCTGTCTCCTTGCCCACGGGGGACGGCACAGGTAGGTCACTGTCTTGGACGTAAATGATCGAAGGCACATGCCTCCAATAATTTCCTGCACAGACACTCAGGCCCTGTTCAGACCTGGTATTAACATGCTTTTTTGCGAACGGGTCCTCACTGATCTGATAGCAGGAAAACACAGATATACATAAACTAATGACTCTCCTCCCTTCTCCTGACATGCAGGTAATGACATGAACATGGTTTGTGAACGAGCCCGAGTCACTATAGACGAAACTCCACCCAGTCCTGTCACTCCCAAAGTAAGACTCCCCTGCCATGTCAGCTCTCTCAGTCAGCTGTGTGAATGTCTTATTATGCCTCAGCTCCAACTGGACCTTCAACCACCAGTCATATTAATATCAGTCACTTTCCTTTATGTCACGACCTTGTTGTCTTGTTGTTCTTTAAAAGTCACTCTGTTGTGTTTGTCTCTGCAGTCCAGTCTGAAGAAGAGTGTGACGATGCAGCAAACCCCCTCAGAAGTATTTCACTACACAGACAGCGGGGGGCACTCTGATGCCATTCACCTCAGTAAGAGCAGCACGATCCTCCAGGCTGCTAAGAAAGACCTGCTGGGAATCATCCAGTTGCAGGTGAGAGGCCCAAAGCTCAGGGTTTGGATCATTGTACAACACAAAGTATATGGAAAACTACTGTTGGTGTTGGATAGATTTTATAAATATGTTTTGCAGGATCCCAGCCTGCTTGAGGGAAGAGTAACACTCCATCAAGTCAAAGCTGGCTCTATGGTGGCTCGTCAGGGAGACCAGGTCAGACTAACATGTGAACGGTCATACACTTTGCTCTTTACACATCAGTAACTATCTTAAATGTCATTGTTGACTCAGAAAGTAGACATTTAAAGGAAATGCTGGAACAAATGACTCAGCAGTTATTCAGTATTGTCACTTATTGTCTCTGTGTGTGTAATTGTGCTGTGAGAAAATTCTCATTAAGACAGTCTCTTATCTCAAAATGAGAATTGAGTTATATTAAAACGATTTCAGTCAGTGTGAAACACTGGGTAAATAAAGAAAATGTTCTCTCCCCTCTTTCCTGTTTCAGGAGGTGAGCATTCAGTTTGTGATTTCTGGCCTCCTCCACGTGTACCAGCGTATGATCGACCGTGAGGAGGACACGCGTCTGTTTGTGACGCACCCCGGAGAGCTTGTCGGTCAGCTTGCTGTCCTGACTGGAGAGCCCCTGATATTTACTGTCCGAGCCCAGCGAGACTGCAGCTTCCTCTCAATTTCCAAAACCCACTTCTATGAGTTAGTCACGCACACACCAATGAAGATCTGTACTGTTCTGTAGAGTTAGAAATATACCTAACACTCACCAATCTGTGGATGTTTCTCTTCTCTTTAGGATAATGCGAGTGGAACCAAAGGTAGTGCTGAATGTTGCTCACACGGTGGTCAGGAGGATGTCATCTTTTGTCAGACAGATAGACTTTGCTCTGGACTGGATGGCGGTGGAAGCTGGCAGAGCTGTTTACAGGTAATTGACTGATTATTTTATTGCCCATTTTGGAAAAATGTTCATCAGAAAAGTTCCTGTTATATATTCCTGCAGGAGCAGCCAGTCTTGTTTATATCCTCTCTTAACAAATCTACAATGGAGGCAAATGTTTCCTTAAGTTTTGATTTAGGTTCAGAAGATTGTTGGCAGATTTGCAGTTGATGGAAGTTCTCTGAATATTTCACAGGCAGGGAGAGAAATCAGACAGCACATTCATCGTGCTCAGCGGTCGACTGCGCTCTGTAATCATGAAGGAGGACGGCAAGAAGGAGCTGATAGGAGAGTATGGACGTGGTGACCTGATTGGAGTGGTAAGGATCACGATGACGATGGTTGTAAACTAAAAAACTATCTTCGGTGTTCACCATGTTGGGAGTTTCTCACTCTTAGTATTTCATCAGTCTGATGTCAGCACGAGTCGATCACAGTCGTCACTGCATTCGATCACTAATTCCAATCCATGTTTACTGGCTGAGCAAACCGGCAGCTAGCATGATCCTGAAAGACATATCTTAGAGTATATCTTATGAATGAATATTAAGGGAAAATAAAGTAAGTAAACAATAGCAGCAATGACACCTGAACAACCAATAATCAAAAGGCTTGCCCTCAGACAGTGTTGCAAATGTATCAGAATGAATACATCAACACTTCTCTCATACAAGTAAAAAAAAAAAACCTGGACACCTCCAGAAGGGTGGATTTGTAGCATTACAGCAATAGATTAACTAGGTTCACATACACAGATACAAATACAGGATGTGAAAGCTTTTGCTGTTAGAATTTTCATTTTGATAAACTTCCCCTGTTTGTCATTAACAGTATAAATCACTTAATCACACTCACCCACTTTCCAATTGGCTGATGCGGCCGGTTTCTGCCGCAATGCTTCTAATAATACCTGGGTTGATGAATGCTATGGTTACTGTTGCATGGAGGGGGGAAGATGTTGTTGTAATGGTGCAGACATATGCTGTATAGCAGCATTGTGTTGACGTCACCTCTGGTTTATGAGATGAAGGGATCTTATTTATTATTTTTTTCTAACTGTGCTAATTCTTAAATTCTTGAAAGCAGTACTGCGAGCCTCAATGGACCCGGACCTAAGAGGACAGAAAAGGGATTGAAAATTCCCTAAATGTAAACATTGTGTTGCTACCTTTGTCTCTCTGCAGGTGGAGGCCCTGACCCATCAGAACAGAGCCACCACGGTCCACGCCGTACGAGACTCTGAGCTGGCCAAGCTACCTGAAGGAGCTCTCAGCTCAATCAAGAGGAAGTTCCCGCAGGTAGGTTGAACCTCAGGCGGTAACGTAAATGTAGCTGATCTGAAAATACAATGTACTTCTGATCTGATGAGGAAAACATAATTGCTTCTAAAATGTTTGTGCATCTCAGGTTGTCACAAGGTTGATTCACCTACTAGGACAGAAGATCCTCCAGCAGGTCAACGGTCCACTAACAGGTGTGTGTATCTGCATGTTCAGTCCTGTTGCACTCTGCGTCCCTGCACTGTTTGCTTAAGATTGTCCCTCCGGTGTTAATGTTTTTCCCCAGCTCGCAGTTTGGCCCTCCACACCCATGGCAGTAAGTGGGACGCAGGGAACCAAGCCTCCAACCTCTCCACAGTGACTGTCCTGCCTGTATCAGAGGAGGTTCCTCTCACCGCCTTCACGATGGAGCTGCAGCATGCACTCACCGCAATAGGTAATAAGAATAAAACATGGGACTAAACTGTTATGTCATCTTCAATTATACATACTTCCTGCAGGGACACAAAAGCTTTTTCAATGTCCTGGTTACCTTTTGACTTTGATTTGAACTGAGAACTCAGGACAGCTCATTTCCTCTGACGACACAGCTGTGTGTGTGTGTGTCTTGAGTTAACTTAGGGATTTTCATTGTCAGTGTAGCTCCCTACATGATCAAAGGTTTGACTCCGATTGATCTGATGGGATTGACAATAAATAAATAAGAAAAATAAAAATACTTGGAATGGCCGAGTGCTTTGACCAGATGTTGATTGTAAGCGCTGCGGTCTTTCACATGCAGGTCCCACACTTCTTCTGACCAGTGATATCATCAAACAGCGGCTTGGAGCTGCAGCACTAGACAGGTATGGTTAATAGTATGGTTTCTTGTAGCTGTCCCTTTCTGACTCGCTCAATAAATTCTGTTCAAGTATGCTTTCTCGGCACAACAGGAAAATGGATCTACTTTATGCTTCCAGTTTAGCAATGTCATTAATTTTTCATTAAACTTGTCCTTTTCAGTGTCCATGAGTATCGTCTTTCCAGCTGGCTGGGCCAACAGGAAGACATCCATCGCATTGTTCTTTACCAGACAGACTACACACTGACCCCGTGGACTCAGCGGTGCATTCGTCAGGCAGACTGCATCATTATTGTGGGCCTGGGGGAGCAGGACCCTGCAGTTGGGGAGGTGAGGTGTTAGAGATGGACAAAGGTGAAGAGAGATAGAGCCGGTGGCAACGAGCTTTACCGCTCTTGTTTTTTTGCTGAATTTGAGAAAGTTATTGATCTTTTTGTACATTGAACTGATGAAAAAATAGAGTGTCCAACCACGATCCAAAAATCTTTACTTAATAACGAGATAAACATAATAATGGCCACATTTTAAATGCAGAAACCTTCTATATATTTTTTTATATTATTTCTAGAATAATGTCGGACAAACTTCATGATTATTTGTTGCCGACTGATCCTCAGAGGATAGTTGTTTGTGTTTTATGAGCTTGATAATCTGAGCCACCGATGGAGCCAAATGAGATCATCTCGATGTTTATTGTCTGTTACAGCCGACCGTACAAACCTTTTTTTAAATTTGTTTGTAGATTTTTGTTCTCCAAACAAATCATTCTATCAATTCTTGTTAACAGAGCTCATTATCTTTCCAGATAAAGATCTGGGTAGAGCCTAATGTCTGATGTGATATTTAGACGGCTCTGATCTTCATTCTCTCGATTCGTGATTATACCTGAGGGCTTGGCCAACTGAACGGTCACGCAGGCTGTAAATGGTTTGTATTTGACCCTTGGGCTCACAGGAGAAATGAGAAAAGGGATGGATATTGTGAAAGAGCAGAGGCAGGAAGTGCACATCCTGCTGATGAGAGTGGAGTAATTGCTTTCACAGGGGGGAAATGGACATAGAGAAAAGAAAGGAAGTTATCGCCATTTAATGTGAGATGGTAGGAGGAATGGAAAGATGGATCAATATTTGCCCAGGCACAGAATGACTCAGAGCTTGATGTTATCTTTCAGGGCAGACACACACGCACACACACACAGACGCCCTCTAACCTTACACATGCACTAAACCTTTATAGAGGACCTGTTGACTGGAAGATCTGACCTCCTCTAGGATGACTTCACCTTTTTTTTTTTTCAAGACTGCTCATTCAGGAAGGACACATAATAAAACCAGATTCAAAAACAGAGTCTCCTAAATACCTTTCCCATTCTGCGCTTAATTAATTAATTAATTAATGCTTGATATGACAAATACGTGTACTAGTGGAGATTTGCCAATACAGTTTCAAACACAGAGATGTGTTTGGGCCAGGCTATGGAGCAAGCCAGGGCTGGAATTTCTTGTGATCTCGCACATGCTGTGGCCTCGCAATGTAATGTGATTTGGGAAGACATGGAGGAGGAGGAGTAGGAGAGTGAAATTATAAACACAGAGCAGGAGGAGGCTTCACAACCAACCTCAGATGAGAGATGTTTGTATGGAAGGTCCAGTTAAAAGAAGAAAATAATCAAATTTGTATGCATTTTAAGTTGTTTTTAAATTGAATTTACTGAACAATTAATGTATATGGATACAAACTTTTACTGTGATATACATTGATATATACTGTGAAGATTTTGGTATTTCCGCCTACCCCTTCATACCTGCACTTCATATTCTGCTCGCTTGAACCTTGTGAACTCTCTAACACTCATGAGATTGCAGTATTTTTCTGGACCAGTGCTCAAATGTCTCATTATTCCATCAGTGCGTGCAGTGAAGATTGAAATAAGAGAAGCATAAAATGTTCTGAAACATTGTGCTTGATGGCCTCCCACTAGCTGGAGCGTATGCTGGAAGGAAGTGCAGTGCGTGCCCAGAAGCAGCTGGTGCTGTTGCACAAAGAAGACGGCCCTCCTCCTAGAGGAACCGTGGACTGGCTCAACATGCGCAGCTGGATCTCCAGACACCTCCATCTCTCCTGTCCCCGAAGGGTCTTCTCTAAGAGGAGCTGGCCTAAACTGGTGGGAATGGAAGAGGCTGCAGTGTTGTTTTCTCTCATGTCTCAACTTTCACTTTCACAGCTACGTCTTATCATCATCTCCATCCTCTCACCCTCTCTCTCTCCTTGCTTTTATTACACTCATCTCCCTTTTCTCTCAGATGGAGCTGTATCAACGTGTGTTTGAGAAGCCAGCAGATCGCCACTCTGACTTCTCCCGCCTGGCTCGAGTCCTCACTGGCAATGCTATCGCCCTCGTCCTAGGAGGAGGAGGGGCCAGGTAAGTCTTACTCCACTGTCTCTTTCCCCAACCACTGTAAAGCTTTTAAATCTCTGCCTCTTTTAATCTTCTTCCTCCATCTGTATTTCTCAACCCTCCTAATTAGGGGTTGTTCCCAGGTGGGGATAGTTCGAGCTCTCTGCGAGTCCGGCATCCCTGTGGACCTAATTGGTGGCACCTCCATCGGTTCCCTGTTGGGGGCACTCTATGCTGAAGACCGCAGCCACAGCCGCATGAGGATGAGGGCCAAAGAATGGGCAATGGTGAGACTCCGTGCTTTAACAACTGCTTCTTATTTTAAACTGACACTGGTCGTGTCTTGAACCCAAAATAACTAAATTCCAAACTGTGCTCAGTTCTCACTTTTCAAATTCAGTTCATGACGACTTTCATGAACTGAAAGGTTCATGAAGGTCGTTGATGCCCCAAAATCAAACTTTCAGTGGAGCCTCCTGTAACACTTTCTCAAGACTGTCAACGATCGACGGTGTGTAGAAATTTTAGTTTTATTTCTTGCTTGAGAAAACCAGCACCATGGTAACCTGCTATTGTTGCGTGAATAGATCCAGTTCATTTTGAAATTCTGTGAAGATTCCCTTAATTTATATGGACATGATACCCCGAGCAGAAGGTCAGAACGCAGTCAAACTAGCCCCCACGTTGCTTTCCGGTATGTGTGTGTACAGCGTGTGTGACAGGCTGCTTCACCTGCAGTGTGAGAAGGAGAGATAATGCAGGTCCTTTCTTCCTGCCGCTGTTATACAATACAATCAGGTAAATCAGCTCTTAACGCTCTTACCTTTATAGAGACATATCACAAAACAAATCTAGAATCCTTTGTGTTTTTTTAAGTAAAGACTGACTTAACAAATGGAGAAAACGCGTTAGGTTTTCTAGCTCCCATCGGTCCGGCTCCCATCGGTCCGACTCCCCTCGGTCCGACTCCCCTCGGTCCGACTCCCCTCGGTCCGGCTCCCATTGGTCCGGCTCCCTTCGGTACGGCTCCCATCGATCCTCTGTATCTAACCCATCTCCTACGGAGCAGCATGTCTTAGTCACTGGTGCTGACAGGATTGTCTATTCCTAACAAGCACGTCTTTGATGGTGGGAAACGGAAGCAGACGGGGAAAACCCACAGACATGAGGAGAACATGCAAACTCAAAACCAGGACCTTTTTGTTTTGAGGTATCAGTGCTAACCACTGGACCAACGTGCCGCCCTCGACTGTCACCATAATTATAGAACTAGGTTTAATATTCGTGACAAACAAAATCTTTAAGTGCAGTTGTTTACTTGAAGAGACTGGAAGAGAAGAGAAGCTCAACAGCTCCTCCTCCAGTTGGTCAGTGTCTCGTGGAGGAAGAAATATCTTCAAGCCGTTTCAGTTTCGCTGCTTTGAAGCTCCCCACAGAGTGCTGAGAGTCTTTCCTTGTGAAAGTGACTCTTTGTAACAGCAAATCATTAATTCTGATGCAGTTTAAGCTCCAGTTCTTCCTATGATGTAATTAGTCACACTGCGTTGATTAACCATCAAAAGAAGGAGTAATTGAACCACGTGTGTAGATGCCGTGACCGTCCACGGCGGCTGATTCGAGACACCTGCTTTGTTCCCAGGTCTGCAGGCAGAGCGTGTGGTAGGATGTTTCTTCGTCACAGTGTATCCGTCCCTTCCCCCACTGGCTCTGTCCTTGGTTCTGAACCCTCTCTGTACAAGCAGCTGGCCAGGCTGCTCCTCTGTAGCATCAAATTAAAAAATCACTGATGTCCTTCTCAGAGTCAGAAGGACAAGTTGGGTGCAGGGCAGTTTGCTGTTGAAAGGTTCTTTTCTTACACAGACTTACATAAACTTTTTAAGATTTTTCAATTTACTAAGAGAAAAAATAAGAACGTCTTGTATACACCTGGAAGAAGACATAAAGTTAAATCAATCAGGTCGATTTTACTTCAGTTTCAATGAAACTCTTAGATTTGATGACCGGATTCTGCGTCGTACTTGAAGCCGTAAAGACTAAAGAAACCAATCATTCTTCATTTTCTCTGGCTTTCCCCACAGGAAATGACCTCAGTTTTTAAGAAGGTTCTGGATCTGACGTACCCGGTCACGTCCATGTTCTCTGGCGCTGCCTTCAACTCCAGCATCAGCAATGTCTTTAAGAGCAAACAGATAGAGGTGAGTGAGATTGTCTCAACCAAAAGAGTAACAAGATATAAATTGGTTTCTGCAAATGCGGGAAAACTAAATGTATCATGTGAGTTCTGTTTATCTGTTTTGATGCGTGCAGGACCTATGGATCCCGTATTTCAATATCACAGCTGACATCACTGCCTCTGCCATGAGAGTTCACACTGACGGTACAGTTTAGCACTTTCATTCTTTCTGCTCTGGTTGTCTTAAAGGGTTGTTCAGGTTGTTAAAAGGCATTAAGCTGCTGGTCTTTGTCAGGTTCTCTGTGGCGGTATGTTCGTGCCAGCATGTCTCTGTCTGGGTATCTCCCTCCTCTCTGTGACCCCAAAGATGGACACCTGCTCATGGATGGAGGATACATCAACAACCTGCCAGGTTTTCTTTAATACTTCATACCAACTTTGGTATTATTTCTCTTCATGCCTTGCTATAGCTCCTAAGTTGTTCTCCTTGTGATTGATGGGTTCATCTCTTCTTCCCACCTTTGGTTTCCAGCTGATGTGGCACGCTCCATGGGGGCCAAAGTGGTGATAGCTATTGATGTGGGCAGCCGGGATGAAACCAACCTTACTAATTACGGCGACTCGCTCTCCGGCTGGTGGCTGCTATGGAAACGTCTCAACCCACTGGCTGAGAAAGTAAAGGTAATGGATTTGATTAAAAATAAGATCACAACACACTGTGCGAGAGTATCATTTAAAGGTAAGTGAGAACTATGAATTTCAATGAGGGTATTTTTGGAGGTGTTTTTCAATCATGCATATGTTCTCTTGTGCTCAGGTGTTGAACATGGCAGAGATTCAGACTCGGCTGGCCTACGTCTGCTGTGTTAGGCATCTGGAGTCTGTGAAGAACAGCGACTACTGCGAGTATATCAGACCTCCCATTGACCGATACAGAACACTGGAGTTTGGCAAGTTCGATGAGATTTCTGTAAGTTTGAGGACAATAATCACTCATCAATAATCACAGATTTCTACGTTGTTTTCTCACGTTTCCTTCTGCGAAGATTCAGTTCTGTTGGTTCAACCCCCAGTAGCAGTAATACCAGAAAATGTATTTTGGTGTTTTCTGATGCATCAGCATCGCTGATCACTTAAGAGAGCGACCGTTGAATAAGATAGATCTAATTTGATCTGCATATGATTGTGTTCTCTAGGAGGTGGGATACCAGCACGGCAAGACTGTGTTTGACGTATGGAGACGCAGCGGAGTGGTGGAGAAAATGTTGAAAGACAGACACCAGGAGGACTTTCACAACACCCAAAGCAAGAACAATGTAAGTTTTTTTTGAAATGAATTAAATTAACGATGGTATTGTACACATGAACATTCTATCCTCACTAGAGATTAACTCAACATACAACCACTGTACTGAGAGAATAGCAAATGCAAATACACTACAAATTAAGAAAATGGTTAAAAATAATGATTGAGAAGAGGTAAAGAAAAACTGTTGAGTTTACTTCAAAAGAAAGTTATCAATAATCGCTCCCATCTGCCTCTTGAGTTGCTAATAATGTTAGCTTATTAGCACGTATTGCTGCGTATGTTTAATCAAACCAATTGAAATACCTGTGGTTACAATATTGCTTCCTGTTATTCTCCTGTCGTGCATTTGTTTTCATCAGTTTCATTGTCACTGCCTCCTATTGTCGGCCTCGGAGCCACACTCCTGTTCAAGATAATAACAGTACCGCCATGAATCTTCCTGCTCTTAAAGTGCAGAGCAATAGATGTATCCTGCACAAGATCTGTCCCACAGCAATGTCAAACAAATGACAAAGGACATAGTAGACAAGAGAGGAGGGAGAAAGATGGAATAAAGATGAGATGTTTAACCTCAATCTGAGCAACCACATGAGCAGGAGAAGAGTGGTGCACTGGGGAGAGCTACGACAACTGCAGCGAAGATATAAACCAACAAATAAACGTCAACAATAGAAACAATAATGCCGAAGAATGTCTTGTAAATGCGTGGCGTTCTCATTCTTTCTATTGCAGTTTTATTTTAAAACAATAGCCATCCAACATATGCAGTTAATGAGTCTTTCTATTTTTAAATGCTATTGTGCAGTGCAGCTCTCTGGAGGAGAATAACGCACCAGTCCTTATGATGGTTTCTACATGGCGGAGAGTTAGGATGGCGAAAATGTGTTTTCAGAGACATGTAGCATAAGCTGCTGTTTTATTTATAATATATATAAGTCAGTAAAACAGAAAGTAAGTGCAAAATGGCAAAAATAATTGCACACAAATAGAAAAAGACGTCTTTCGACACTGAGTGATCAGCTCATCCTCTGAACGAAGAATACAGATGTTTTCATCGGTGCAGCTTTCACAATACAGCGGTTTAGAGGTCCAGGCGACAGCTGCACAAAGAGCCTGTTCTCAGAGACTGGCGGCTGTTTATGGTCTCATCAGTGTGTGTAAGTAGGAATACATTATACTGTGGAGCTTTAACAGACTGGTGGAGTCAGCACACTCAGTCAGCGTATACCACTGGATTCAAGTGGACATCTCATCGGCTGTGTCCTTCCAAATGTCTTTCAGGTGGTGACGTGTCCCAATGCTTCCTTCACTGACTTGGCAGAAATTGTGTCCCGCATCGAGCCTGTCAAAGCCGCCGTGGTAGACGGTAAATCTACTGACACACACTCCAACCTTCACTTTACTAGCCACAGCTGAAACCATGCATTTTTTAAACATGTCAGGAGAATGCTGCTATCACCATGTCTCCCCCATGTTTGCATCCCATTTGAAAGGTTTCTTTCACAGTGGAGGGCTTTCTGTGAACATACCGAGGGACATTTCCGTTTACAACTGGAAACCACATTGACCAGATTGTGATGTTTAAAGATGTGGCATCTCCGTCCTCCTCCTTTGCATTTGTCTCTATTTATAAACCATTTATGATTCATCTCTCATCAAACTTCCCAGATTGACTTCACAAATTCTTTGCTCTCCTGACTCCTTTCACCTGCACACCCACGTTCATCTGTCCACCTATTCCACACCCACCCTTTTCCCACTTGGTGATTCTTGTTTCCTGTTCTCAACTCCTTCCCGTCAGAGGAGTCAGACTACCACACTGACTATGACGAGGAGGCAATGGAGAGCGCTTTGTCTGACATGGAGCTATACAGCTGCTATGGAGAGCACACGGAAGGGGAGGAGACGGCTGACACGGTGCGGACCTCTGGTCACACGGGTGGAGACTGTGGGATCTCTTCTGACTGCAGCACTTAAGTAGCCACTGCGTTTCAGTCATGACTATAATGAGCACCTCTGGGTAATAAAAAAAACACTTTGCATGTTCTAAAACAGATTTTCATTAGTAGACACAATCACTTTCCTTAAATTTAGACTTTGTAAGTCAGCGGTTTCTTGCCGGCCGTTGAACTAAAGGAGATGGAAGTTGATGCTGGAGCCAGTCCAATTCATGTGATCAATAATACCATAAAATATGTCCTGCACTAAATTGGAAGACGCTGTAAGGCCACGTAATCCAACTAAAATGACATTTCACCTTTTAATTAAGTTAAGAGACGAAAACTTGAGTTAGCTGTGGTGTTGTTTTTTTAGTTAAGCAAAGGGTCAATTTAAATTGATTGATTGAGTGTCTCTAATCAGGACTTCAGATTGGAGTGGAAATCAAGCTTGTGTTTGAGTTTTATAATAGAGAATCATGTGAACACATTGCAGCGTTATAAATCAGACCTACACAACGCATAAGCACACTTAGTGCGCCGACATTGTTTTATTCATGAATATCCAGAGTTTTATGCATCCGGCCCCAGGACTCGACCTGACCCGGTGCTACTGTTTTAAAAACCTACTTAAATGAACTGCATGTTGAGATACTCCAAAGAAGTGCCTCACATTTTAATTGAAGGTCTGTCATGCAGCTCAGGTTTACTTGTAAGTGTATCATGTGATGCCACTTGGAAAGTGAATAGCAGTGATGTGCAATGAAGTGAAGAAAAGGAACATGACTGGATGTATTGTTCATTTTGACACATTCAGTCTTTAAATTATCAAAGGAATTCAAAATGCATTTGATAAGTTGATAAAATTACATTTGAAAACTCAATAAGATCGTCTCTAATTCTCAGGATGAAGAGCTGGAACAACGACGTGCACGCCGCAATAAACCTCTCTCCAGCAGCCACCCTCAGACCCCCGGGGCCCACGTCCATCCACTGGACGTCCCTTCAGACCAGGAAGTCATGTCCAAATAGTCTGTTAAGTGAAGCTTGGTCTAACGAGTTTGGCTGGAGCAGGTCACCACAGCTGTCTTTGCCTTACCATTTACCCTCCAGTCTGACCTACATGACTCTGCCTGCTCGCTCGCTCTGCCCTGGAGACGGTCAGTGAGTGTGCGTCCCATTTGCCCTCTTTAACCAGGCGGCAACAGCTGTCTGACTGACATAACAAACTGAAAGCCCCTTTAGATACACTGAGTGCAGTAAGCTAGTTTCTGAAGTCCTATACACTCCTGATGTATACAAGAGCAGCTGCTAACCATTTCTCATATTGAGATAGTCAATACTACTTTTCCGTAGCCTTACATGGATCGCATCAGTTCTCTGGATAGAAGAAGGAATAAATATTTGTTAAAGGGACAATTTGTAAGCACCTGAACAAGCTAGCGTCTGTCTATCATCTCGTAATACCACTTTATTCCTCAAGAGGTGACAGTCAGTTCCTGTCGCAGGCAGAAGCCACAGTTATTCACTCATAGAAACTGGAGGTACTGTACGTATCTAACGATATCTCTACGGACCTTTACAGTCACAATAGTGTGTCCAACCTGTAGAGGAAGCTCATTTTGCCCAGGACCTCGTTCTTTCTTCACCCAAAGCTTTTGACCATTGCGTAGTGTTGAAAAGTAAACTGACTAGTAAATCAAAAGTTGCACCCTCAGCTCAGGCTAATGAAGTTATCATTTACTTGTTTATTACAATAGGAGTGGACATCACAACTTTCTGTTAATCTACTGCCCCCTATTGGTTTGGAGTGTGAAATACAGAGCGTTAGCTTGTTCAGATCGCTTACAAATTGTAACTTTAAACACACTTCAAAGAAAAGCTTTCAGGACTATTTGAAATTCCAACGATATTTGGGATAGAAAGAGGCGGTGCACCGAATGACCAAAAAACATCTCTCTAGCCATGCAGATAATTTTGGTATTATTTGAAGTTAGAGACGCCCAGTCTGAGTTTTCTGCCATATCTTAAGACAATGTGAGTTATGTTCTCAGTACCACGACGAAATCAGTTCACATTAAAGGTTATATGACAGAAAGGTTGTGAACTACTGTGAATAACCTACAAGATACACTTGTCTTCAGTGGAAAGTTAATCCAATGCAAAGCGCTTGTGTATCAGTGATGAGGATGCTAAGAAAAGAAAGTCCGTTCACCTCACTTGTATCAGGGGCGGCAGATTTTACAACAACTTGGGCCAGTAAAGCCAAAACTATCAACGTGCTAGATTGGTTTATTTATTTTGTATACAATTTGGATAAACCTTCGAGCTTCATTATTTTCCACCTGAAGTCAATACGTACATGCCCGCAAGCCCTCTCACCTAACACATCCTTTCAATGTGGGATTCTGTTTTCAAACCTTCCCGAGAGGGTACTGATGGGATGTAAAGAGGCCCCAGATTCTGTCAAAGAGACGTCTAATCTGTGTTGGCCCTGAGAGATTGTCGAGAAAAATCACAGTCTGCAGTCTTTGGCAGCCAGAGATACAAAAATCAAGTAGTATCTTCCAAATGATTTTAGTTGTTTCCCCCCGTGTACCGTACATATGGGCATTTGATTATTGTAATTACTGTTATATTAGTAACACCTCTTACAAATTGCAACTTTAAACGCACTCCAAAGAAAAGATTTAATGACTATTCAAAATTCTAACAACCCAGAACACACAGACTACGTAATGCTCCAGCTCCTTCTTTATTTAAAAAAAACTTAAAGATGCAAAACACGCAGCATACTGTGGCCATGGCTGTCAGCATCGTTTTGTCGTACCCGATGTGCCAGACTCATGGAGGGAAGTAATGATTGCAATCCACTTCAAAGCACTAGTTTCCCTCCTGGCAAGACAGAGCCGCCCCCCCCCCCCCCCCCCCCCCCCCCCCCCCCCCCCCCCCCCCCCCCCCCCCCCCCCCCCCCCCCCCCCCTCCCCTTTCTGTTTCCTAGCTTGACACGATCAGACACATACTGATACTGAACAGCAGACAGATCTGGTGGATGAACTCTGAAGCCCAACTCGTCTTTAAAATCATAAAGGTATAAGTGCAGGTGCTGTTTGTTTCTTTCTTCAGAGCAACATGTTGTCACCCGAAAAAAACATTTCCCAGTGAGTTGGATCGCAAATTAGTTTAAGATAATTCTATGTTTGTTGCGTACATATATAATAGTCTAAATAGCGAATAAGTGAGTCCTTATGTTTCATATTTATGTGTAGAATGTATTCAACCTCAGCTCCAGATGACTTAATGCTGACAGCTGCACAATCATTCCTGATATGCAAAGCAATGCACAGTTGAACTAATTATTTCGTAGCCTTTCTGTGTTACCTTATATCATTGTTACAGCGTCATCACAAACTTAGCTACACTTCTAACTAACAGATCTTTTCATTATTGATTCATGTGGTGGTGATTACACTTGACTAACAGATTCATTTTCTGCTACATAAAACGTTAAAAAAAAAAGAATAGCGGAGAAGAAAAGAAAATCAAGTGACGTCTTTAAATTATATTTTTTGTCTTACCAGCACTCCAAAACCCAAAGATAAATCAGTTTAACACAATTTAAAAAACAAAACAATCCTCACATTTCAGAAGCCAGAACCATTTATGGACAATAGTTTCTTGTTATGTTAGATCTAATCACAGTGTTACCACAGCCTCCTCCACACTCATTTAAATGTACAAAATCTCAAAGCAACACATGGTTGTTGTTCTTTACCATTATAAACTAGGATCCATTAAACCAGTTCAACCATTTTGACCAGTACATCTTAGTGGAGAATGTAACTTTTTGTATCTATTGCAAACATATCACATGTCAAACACCGGTACACCTTACTACAAGCTGACATCAGCAGCCGATTCCATCAGGCTCTAGTCTTTAGCATGTCATTTCCTCCCGCTAGCTGTAGCGGCCCTCACTGTGTGAAGCTGTGACCGTAGCTAGTACAGGTGTCACAGTGCCTGCAGCCTCGTACGTAGGGACCGCAGGAGAAACCCTGCGATGGACGTGATGAAGGGATCAAACATCACGTCGGTTCTGAGTGATTGATTAAACGGAGGAGAAAACGTCAACGATGAGGTGATGGTGTTTGCATCGGTGTCTTTTTTTGTACCTTTGGGTGGTTTCCAAAAACCAAGCACAATGAATGGATGTCGTCTGGCACACTACTTTATTAAATAGGACACGGTAATTGAGGAAGTGCTGATGTAATGTGTGGAACTGTGCCAAGTCATTGTAACGAAGCCTTAGCTGACCCGTGCAGACATACAACCACTTGTGCCCTCACATGGCGTCCTCCTTCGATGATTTTCGTGTACGACGATGACGTTTACATATGCTTGTATTGTATGACATCATTTACTCGTCTATATTTTTGTTAATAGGCTTCGAGCACAAACTGGTGTGAAACTGAAGGAATTAATTGATGATGATTTTTGATAATCAGCTATTACTAATAAAGCACTTTTGTTTCATCTTTTGTGTCTTTCGTCAGTGAAATGAACAAATACAAGGAATGGATTATTTTGCTTTTGGCTTTGAAACATCATGACGTCAGACCAGATGTCCCAAACTGCAAATTTCCATACATGAGTTGCTGGAAAAGACAATTTCTTTCCTTTTTCCTCCTGACATCTGGCTGCAGTCCCTCACAGCATCGATTGCAGGTGCGTCATGGACCTGAAGATGCTCACAAGGTGCAGAGCAGCTGGGGAGAGGGCTACAATTACCATCGATATACAGGTGTAAAATAAATTGGGTGTTACTCACAATAAATAGATGGTCATTGGGTACTTGTTCTTGAAGAGAGGACAAGTAGAATAAGCTGCAGCAATGACAACAATAAGTTGAATAGGCTCACTTAATAATTTCAGAAAGCATTGTTCTATGTCGGACATAGAAAGGGGACGTACAGTATGTGTGAGTGAATCAGAATCAAAGGAACACGTGTTGCATTAATCTGAGGGGCGGGTAAAGAAAACATCATACACATACAGTGCTGTGTTTGTACGTGTTTGTTACACGTACAAACACACACACACACACACACACACACACTGTGACAGGTCCCACAGAGAAAAGAAAGATTAATCCACGTTATTGATGTGTCTTATAATGAGCTTTTTCAATCCCCCTCCCTCCCTGGGGAATGCAGACTTGCATCTT
>CAAKHC010009395.1:12995-23526 GCA_901007825.1 Macroramphosus scolopax | reverse complement strand
GGCTGGTCTGGACTGCTGCAACACAAAGCTGCCGTTGTATCGTCTCCTTCTCCCCTGCAAAGACCCCCAGAGAGCATCGGTGCAGCCCCCCGGGTACATCGGTTGCTTTATTCACACTGCAGTGACTCACTGACTCCGAGGTCGGGGGGGGAGCCGAACAGTTAACATTTACACCAGTCAAATAATGTTTTTCATCTTTCTGAAACATCGACAGCAAAAGTGTTTTGCAGGAATTGCAGCAGCTCGGAGCTCCGACCAGGAGGAGCTGTTGAGACCAGTGAAACGTGATCCAGAAGGACGAGGCAGTCATGATGTGTGTGAACAGACATGTGAGGAGGCAGACACGGTGGGGTCAGTGGATTTTATTATAAAGGAGAAGGACATGTAGGATGGAACACAAACAGTATCTGCATTGACTGTATTTAAATATGCAGACTTGGTTGAAAGGCATCCTGAGATCCTTCAGGAACAGTGAAGATATAAGATGTATAACTGGAGTTTTACTTTAATGGAACACATCATGGGTGGGTGATACAGTCAGCACACTGCGCTGGCGGGGCAGCCCGCCCACAGGGCTCAACCTCGCATGGCGACAGCTGTCCACCTTGCCAAACTGGCGCAGATGGAAGAGGAAGGTGAGCTTTCGGGTCATGTTCCTGAGCGCCAGGAAGGAGGCCAGGATCTGGGCGAGCAGGAAGAGGAGGTAGACGGAGTGGACGGCTCTCTCCAGAGGCAGGATGATTATTCCTTCATCGGTCAGGAAGAACAGCAGCACTGGCAGCTGGAACACGAAAGACAGGAGCCAGAAGCCTGCCAGCTCTGGCACCTGATGACAGCCAAGCAGAGAGAATCTACGTCGGTGGATGGAGGCGATGCAAAGATAGAGCAGTCAGACATCAAGTGCTTCAGTTGTATCCACACACACACACACACACAAATAACACACACAAGCTCCATGGACAGTTGTTTGCACACGCAGGCGGAATACTTAAACAGCCACTTCCTCTACTGGGTTATTCAGGAGACGAGTCCATGAAGGGGCTCTGTGTTGTGGCTCAGAGAGGATGCAGGTTTGAATTACCTTTTCTTTAAGGTTGCCAATGTAGCCCAGATAGAGTCGGGCCACTTCGATGAGTGTGAGGAGGACCACCCCGGTGATGAGCAGAGCCTGGTAGTACTGGGCCAGATAATGGAACTGGAAATGAAGAAGAGCTGTAAAATCAGTATTGGAATGTTCCCACGGTGTTTGTGGATACATAAAAACTGATTCAAGCACCAGGCACTTGTGCACGATAAGAACAAGGTACAGATACCGCCTGTGCATGCTAATATCAGCTTCAAATTACAGTCAACTGTAACTGCAGCTCGTGAGTCGCCTGCAGAAATGGTGCAGTGACAATGACGCGAGCAATAATTGATGACTCGTCTGTTCCCAGAAACGTCAGATAAAAGTCATATTTCTGCATATCTTAAAAATAATTACAACTCCAAGCCTGTCTGTAAATTACTTTAATGAGTTTATAATAAATTAATCTTGTTCAAAAAAAGTGGTGCAGTCTCATCTCAGTGTTTTGTGGGTCGGATCTTTGAGGTTTGACAGGCAGTGACCATGTGCGACCACTAGAGGGCAGCAAAGTAACAGACTTCAAATGAAGAGTTTTAGTGGTTTATTTTATATCATAATTTTTGCCTCTTCTGGATCTATAGAGAGTGTATGGAGCATCTCTTACAGCTCTGACTGTTTCACAGAGTTCAGGACAAGTCAGAACTCAGAGGTTTTGTTTGACCTGATGATGCCATATGACATAGATGTTGTTCCTGTAAATCCAGGGGACTTTATGTTGTCTTTGAAATAAATCTGACACAGGCTACAAATGAAAGGCTGCAATGAATCTTCTTATTCCTCTCGGTCCAGTAAAGCATCTGTGAGCGTCCGATCGATGACGACCTGACTGGGTTACTTGATCAGCTGCTCTTATGAAAGATTTTGCTGTGTGTTATGGATAGAAACGTAAACTTCGGTCTCCCCAACACCCCGACTAACCTTTACTTGCAGCATGAACACGGTGGAGAACCACCAACAGGGGAAATAAAACATGTTGAAGTAGAGGAGCATCTGAAGAGGAAGATGTGAAACCAGCTCGTTGCCCACTGAAAAGTTAAAACACTCACATTCACTATATTTACTATCCATCATCAAAAGCATCAGCAACGGATTGATTGATGGGAGAGAAACAATAACAATGTAAACAGACTTCATGTAGCTGAAACAATCATATGAAGTGTTAAACTCATTTAAAAAACACAGACTTGAACGTTGCTGAATAAATAAAGATTATTATTCTTATGTATCACTGTTTATAATAGTCATTCATTGACTTCAGACTACACACACTAGTGTCAGTTTGTTTCAGGGATAATAACACTTGTGCACATCCTCACTGTGTCACACAGCTTATTAAACTAGTCTACGTCACAGTGGTTGTCAGTGATGCCAGTAACGAACCGGAAGCCGCCTCCTGCTCCCTGGTGAACTCCCCGTCTCTCGTCCTGTTGTTGGTGAACACAGAACTTCCCATATAGGCGAGACTCATCTGCAGGTTCTCTGGGACGGTCGAGTAAAACACCGGCATTGTGGGAAGAGCTGCTGGTGGAGCAAAACTGCAAAGTCAGAGAAGTGTAAGCGTCCAAAACGGTTTGTTTTGCAGCCTCTGTTAATCCCAAATCACACAGACGCATCCTCACAGAGATACAAATGGTCGCACACAGACGCACGCTGGCAGACACTGCTGCTAATCAGATTATAGCCAAGGAGGTGGGATGAGGATTAGACTGAAACAGAAGCCCGGCAGTGTTGTCAGTCAGTTAGAGGCCATCTATTGTGCTCAGTTGAAACAGTTAATTTAATTAGAGAAATATAGTTATTTATGGTGTGTGGTGGTCAAACAGGATATATATGAATACCAGAGCAAAGTAAGTTTAGTAAAGAAAAAGGAAGGATTTTACTTTCAGTTAAGGACTTATTGTTCTTTCATCAGAGTAAAAACATTTCTGTCTTACATGTAGAATCATCTATATGCAGGTGCCCCATGGAGGAGGAATGATGTCCCCTTATACCCATTGATCCACTCAAAATATCTATTTAATCCAAAGCATTTTTATTTCACAAGTCCACCCAGCAGTGCCTGTAAGTCCCCGCACACTGCGCCCTGCCAGCGGGTCGTCGGAATGGGGCCTGACCGCTCCTTCGGGCCTTGGAGCCCCATTCGTCATTCATGTGGATCCAGGGTGCAGTGGCGGCGCTCGGCCACCAGGTGTCATCATAGCTCATCCCTGGGGGCGCGCAGGGGGAAATGCTGGAACTCCTCTGGCACCTCTTCCCCTTTCTGGGACCTCTTGTAGAAACCGAGTGATTCGAGCAGGCTGCTGATCTCGTCTGCCTTCATTTTCTTCACCGGAACAGTCTGACGTGTCGGGAAGACACACACACACACACACACACACACGCACACACACACGCACCCGCACGCACACACACACACGCACGCACACACACACACACACGTTTCCATCATTTCAGAGGACATCACATTGACTTACTTTCATTTCCTGGATTCGTACTCTAACTATAACCATATGCATAACTATAACTCACCTAATCTTAACCCAACTTGAGCTTTTAACCTCACAATAAGTCGGCAGCCTTAAAATGTAATCATTTACGTCATGGTGACTTGCTAAAGGGAGGCGAGTGCCCACAATGTGGCTGTAAACAGATTTATGTCCCCACAACATGAGGACCCGGGCACACACACACACACATGTGTGTGCATATATATATATATATATATATATATATATATACGTATGCATGGCCACTTCCATATAGGCTGTATTAAAGTGTATTCAGCTGCTGTTATCATTTTCATTCATTCGTTTAAATGAATTAGTCTCTGGCAAACGTTCACGGCCGCAGCTGGCGCCCGCATGCAACCATAACTGGAAACAACAAACATCAAAACCTCGGGTGAAGACAAAAGAACAACATGTGGAAACGGTTACATATTCAATCAGAATAATGGCTCTTTGTGTGCTTTCGCTGTGAACAGACCAGTGTTGGTTTCAGGGTTTTATTGCACCATGTTGGTCTAATTACATGTTCAGGGGCTTTTTCTTAGGTTACAACAATAAAGTCGGCTGGAAAATCTGAACACTTAATTAATAATAGTGATAGTTTTGGCAGCAGCTTCAAATCATATTATTAATAGTGGCTGTTTTATTTCTGACAGAATCCTTAAGTTCTCATCTTTCTGGCCATATGTTCTTCTGCCTCGCTCCCTCAAGCGTGTTCCACTGTGCGTTAGACAATCTGATATCAGGGTTTAAACTTCCCCCCGTGAACGTGTCTTGACATTCTGAGCTCCGTCACAAGGTGGATACGAGACCCACGTCTCACCTTTACGACCTCGTCCTCCTCGTTGTAGAATATCAGACGAGGGTTCTTCTCCTCTGATGAATCGTATTCCAGGTTGTGGCTGTGCAGGAAAGCAAAGATCAAGGAGGAAACAACAGGTCGGCAGTGTTGTGAAGAATACTTTCTATTCTTAGACTCCCTCCGCGGGAGTTCAGGAGTTCTGGAAAGCACTCAGAGAGCTGGCACCAGACTTGGCAGCCTGCTAGGAACACGGCTCTGTTGGTGAGCAGGTCACAGGAAGAATCTCTGGTGTGAAAGGTCACATGCCATCAAACACAAGAAGCCTCAGGAACATGAAGAGAACAGAAGGATACTACAAAGCCGACCGCTCCAGGAGGAAGTGATGGAGCTCGGGCATCTTCTTTATGCCTCATCCGACCACGCTGGGAGCCTGCAGGGACGACAGCAGACGGTTGTTGAAGCAGCACGATGAACAGCATCGTGCACCACGTGTGAAAGAACAACTAACATCCCTCATCTTATATTCTATTACTGTGATGAGGGTTGCACCGCATGTTGATCCCCGGTGCTTTTTAATTGATTAATCTAGATTTGTTGATATTTTCCCCTTTTGTAGAGAGTTCTACATTCACCTGATGAATCACTGCATCGTCACCCTCTGATATTTTGGTTTCTGTCACATATACTATATTATACTATACAACACTGCACCTGTTCTGGTCCCTTGTACTCACCAGCAGTTTCCCTCTGGCTATACCGAGTGTTTCTTCCACCGCTGTGTCCTTGACTTCCTCTGTCGCCCCGACAACGAGGGCGAGCGCGAGCACCAGAAAGGCCTTCATCCTCCTTCAGAATGATTTTTACCAACAGAGTGTTTAACCTTTTTATTCTACTTACGGTGGACTAGCCCATGAGGCCTTGCCGTGGGGGGGCCACTGCCCACCTGAGGTGGACGTGTCTCGCTGGTTTACTGTTCCATCACCTTATTACCCTGAGCAGTGGGTCAGTCTGCAGCCGCCTGGCTCACACACACGATGATTATTGGTCTCTAGTCTTAGTAGTCATCATCGATCCTGTCATAAGACATTCAGAGGACCCTGGATGTTTTAGTTTCTTCCACATCAGGTGACATGGGGGGGGTCACAGAATGGAGCACCTGTGGTCTTATCACTTTTTCCCATGTAGGAAAACATGCAGGTGGTTAAAGGTCACTGGTCACTCGAACGGAATGGAACGCTCCAACAGGACGATTGTGTTTTATTGTTGGAACCGTCTCTTCTACATTCACTGATGTGTTTTGGCCTTTCAGTACGTCAAACCTGTCGGCAGCTGCTTATTCACACGCAGCACTTAACGGAGCAACATTGTCCTTGAATGTAAACATTCGCTCTCCTTTAGCTCCGTGTTCGGTCCCTCCAGAGGAAAATATTGGTCTCCATCGCTGCTGAATGCTCGTCTGTGTTCACCGGCGAGTCGCTAAATGTGTCTGTCTGTCACTTGGTACAAAGCAGACGGTGTACTTTGTGTTTTTAAAGCTTTTTCTATGAAAACAGCAGCCTGGTGCAAAGTGAACCAAAACAATAAGTTGGTCTGTGCAGCTCAACAGGTGAAACTGTCTACAGCGCCCTGTGATGTCATCTGATGACATCATAACTGGTTATAGCTGCTTCGAGTGCGGACCCGGAAGCAGCTCGTCTAAAAAGCTCCAGAGCTCCAGAAGATGTTTCATCTTGTTCATTGAATCCGTTTACAAACAGAAGAAAAGGCGGTTGAGTTTCACTACTGCAACCGTGTCTCACTGTTGTTACAGTGAGGTTGCCAGGCAACAAGCACGCTGCACCCGAGTGCTCAGCAATAAGAAGGACGTTATTCTGACTGTTAACCTGTGCAGATCTTCACTGCTTGATGTCCTCCTGTTTTGCCTTGTTCATCATCATATCCCAGAGGTCTGTGCGCCGACCGACCCCGCTGATCACTCATTGATCCGAGCAACCTCATTATAGTTTAAACTAAACTATTACGTGTTGAGCATCCGGTATGTTTCTCACTTAAAGTTGCATGTGGTGAAATGTACTCCTGTATAACATCAGACCTTCTGCACGTGTTTGAACTGACACTCCTCTCTCTCGCCACAAGAGGGCAGTAAAAACACACAGGATCACTTCCTGGCAGTTTGGCGGGTAAAGTGTGCTTCCAAATCCTGGCCACAGACAATTATGTTTCCAACAAAAATAAACCGTTCCTGCCTGGAATGCTGACGCTCAAACCATCTCTCTGTCTCTATCTTTTTCCAGACACGGAGCTCTGCGGCGGCTCGGAGTCCTGCGCTCGCCATGTGTTGTTGGAGATTATGTGTCCAATGGCAGTAAAACAGTCCCCCTTTTCTTTTTTAACAGGGTTTCCTCCCCTCTGCAGCCGTCGTAAACCTGCAGGCCCGTGTGCTTCTCTTGCTGGTGTTTGCAGAAGAAGCAACTTGAATTGATTTTGGTAAAAGAGAAGCAGGATGAGCAGCGGGGCGAAGGCCCTGCAGCCTGTGCAGGATCCGACGGCCCTGCAGGCCCTGCAGCCTGTGCAGGATTCGACGGCCCTGCAGCCCCTGCAGGATCCTCCATACGTACCACATGTGCTCAGGATCAGCATGTTTCAGCTCACTGAGCGTCACGTGGTCGCACGCCGAAAAGGAAATGTTGTTATATTAATCTGCTGACAAAAGTGGAAAAAAGCGGTTATTCCCCCGGGTTGGTGGAACGGAGACAAAGTCGACTCTTTATTTATTTTTTTTCCAGTAGGAGCTTTGCAATTTGCAACAATTGCAGCTGGCAGAAGATCAAACGCCAAAGCACCTCGCTGTAATTCTGCCTGCTTGTTATAAAGACGCAAACTTCCTGTCCCTCCAAAACAGCCTATTAGCCATCAGTTTGTTTGTGTTGTGCCTGTGTGTGTGTGTGTGTGTGTGTGTGTGTGTGTGTGTTGTGTGTGTGTGCACATTCATTTGTGAGGATTAAGGAGAAATTATATTTCGGATTTAACTTCTGTTTTTCTTTTTATGTTTGAAGCTGAGCAGAGGAGGTGAACAAAAGTAGAAGTGTGGGAATAAATAGTGTGTGTGTGTGTGTGTGTGTGTGTGTCGTTATCTGTCTGGAGCCTCGGGCCAACCGGGGGGAAGCCGGCTGCCTGTCGGCCTGCTGCTGCGCTCCAGTCTGCTCATAAAGAAGAGGATGATTTAGTCGGAGTCTAATGATAATGAGCTGGCTGCTTGTACGTTCAGTCGATAAAACATCGCCGAGGTTGGAGGTGCGAGACGTTCTACTGTTAAACAAATACATAACGACATCGCTCTAATTGTGGACCATCACCATTAGTGACTGAAACTACATAAGAACGTGAATCCAACTATCATTCAGTGGACTTCCTCTCTTTCGGGGTCTGTGGCAGGTCATCACAGATTTGAATTAACACCCAGATGATCACATAATCTGCCTCAACCCGCACGGTAACTGATGCATTTCCACGCCTGTGTGAGACGCTGCATGCAGGCTAATCCCTTCACGTCAATATGAGATGCTCCGAGCGGCTGCTGCCGTGTGAGCGTGTGCATGTTGATCCCTGATAGAAGTTTGTATTTGATCTTTTTATGTGTGTTTTGAGCCTGAACCCTCGCCTGAACCTCGACCGTGAAGCAGCTGACGAAGCTAGTGGCTGCAAGCGGGAATCGATCTGCCGTCTGCAGCGGCCGCGTTACGCTCAAGTTTCCTTGAGCTAATAATTGGGATTGGTCCCACACGTCGGGCGCTGATCTCCGGCTGACCCTGACCTCCTCATCAGAGATTGAGGACGAACCAGTGGCAACGGCACATCTTCAAACCCTCAATAGGATGTCGAGGTCCTGATTCATGAGTCTTTAACGGCGGGACCGGATGGAGCGACCGACCGGCCTGGAAGTGACATAACGGCGGATGTAGGAGAGGATTTAGGATGTGGGAAGGGTGCGAGATTTGCACTGATGGTTGTCCAGTCGCCGGCCACATCAGAGGACCCGGGGGGGCGGAGGCAGACACCGACCGCTGCTCCCCCTCCCTCTAATCTCTGCCGGGGTAATCAGAAACACATGGCCTCCATAATGGCTCCAGTGTGAGGCGGAGCGGGGCTGTGAGGGTTGTGTACACACCAGCACACAGCCCCGGCGACGGCGAACACACAGCACACACTTCCCCTCAGACGCCGCGGGAACGTACCGTCCATGTGTTCTGGCATCAAAGTCTCAGGAGGGGAACTTATCGGCTGTTTGTTAAGCTGCTAGCAAAGTGCGTCGAACCTCTTAAGCCGCGGAGAAGAAGGTTGTGAATCCGGCCCGGCAGAGGCACAGTGACACGATAAATGAAATCTGCATGTGTTTCTGCAACCGGCGAGGAGTTAAAGTTTATGTCTCAGACAACAAAGCTGCAGTTTGTTGGACGTGGATCGGGCCGGGAGAGAGTTGGGGTTCAGTGCAGAATAACACAAGACATCTGCTTATTGTCTCTGGGTTTGGGCAGACACATCCAGTCTTGTGATCATTTCCCCTCTCGATATCTGGAAGAAGACAGCGACTCTCTCTCTCTCTCTCTCTCTCTCTCTCTCTCTCTCTCTCTCTCTCTCTCTCTCCCTCTCTCTCTCTCTCCTCCAGGTTTCGGAGTGGGTGAGAGGCAGGAGAAGAGAAACGTGGGGTCGGCCTGTGGAATTACGTGAAAGCTGAAACCACATTATGAAGTCTGAAGTCTCTTCACTGCTCAGATAGATGGATCAGTGAGCGAGAGAATGAGGGAGAAGGAAAGTAGGTTAGGGAGAAAAATGAGGGTTTGAAAGAAAGAAAAAAGAAGAGAGTCTGCTTTCTATTAGCCACCCCGAATACTATGACACACTCATTTCATAGAATTATGCTGACAAATGGGGAAAAAGTCCAGGGCAACATGGAGTCCCAGACACCCGTCCATGTGAAGAACAGAGGGGAGGAGAACTTCCCCCCCGAAAACCTTCAGTTTCAGCAAAGTAGCTGTTTTGGCTTCAGTACATCATCAGGCTGTCTGAGCGTCGGTTTGGGAGGTCGTCCTGATGTGCGGTTGCTGTTAGTTTGTCCATTAAGAGCCGTTCGTCCTCCGCCCGGTGCCGCCGCGGGTCGTCTGTAATGACAGTCTGAAATCGCAGAGTAAGTAGGATGTCACTGGAGATGTAGGAACACACAGTTAATGCCGCCCTCCCTCCTCTTCGGGGTTTTTTTTTGCACGCTGACCTCAGTTCTCAGTGGTTTTGGCTCCGGAGAAGCAAACTGGGCTCCGATTCCAGTAAAAATGTCATTTCATAGTTACTGCAGAGGAACAACATTCAGTGTGCACGGAGGGCTGCAATTAGAGAGCGTTTCTCACAGACACGGCGTCGACGGGGAGAACGGAGAGGGAAACGGCATTTAGAACATCTCTGCTGATGCAATGAGAGAGAGAGAGAGAGAGAGAGAGAGAGAAAGAGAGGGAGAGAGACGGAGGACTGCATGTTGACCTGCAGACGTGCAGCAGGTCCGACAGGTTGGAGATCAGTCAACATCCTCACTCACTCAACTACAGTTTATAGTATTTCAACAACAGACGGATCTGCATTGAAGTCTTTCCCCTTCTTTCTTCATCTTATCTATGCACGCAGATAATGGAGGCCGACATTTACAACAGGAACTTGACTCCGTCCCCGGTTAATATCTTCGACTCCTTTCAAGCGTAACTCGACTCCACTTTCTTTCTGCTTTGCATTGCAGAAAATATTTGTCTTTTTTTTTTTTTTTCCTCGCTCATAAATTTCTTTCTTCCTCTCCTTTTGCAGGGACTGAAATGGCTACCAGATGTGGGTCCAATCTGTTCCCGTTGCCGTGGAAACGCAGGGACTGGAATAGGTTTCCTGAGTCCAGGGCTTTTGGCTGACTCATCGGGGTTTTTAAAGCATCGCTGCTGCTATAGACTTGGCGCACTCGGGGTACCGCAGCTCGATGTCGTGTTTAGACTGGCAGACAACATGTCACTGAGCCCCCCCCCCCCCCCCCCCCCCCCCCCCCCCCCCCCCCCCCCCCCCCCC
>CAAKHC010009394.1:8720-24596 GCA_901007825.1 Macroramphosus scolopax | reverse complement strand
CCCCCCGCCCTCCCCCCACACACACACACACACACCTCCCCACACACACACACACACACACTATAACGCGCACACACACACACACACACACACACACACACTTCAAGACACTTTCCCCTCCTCCGCTACTCATAATCCTTCATCCCCTATTGCCTACTTCTTCTGCTGTCCCTCTCTGCTCTTCCTGTCCTCTCCTTTCATTCCTTGGCCTCCTGATCCTGATCTCCTCTCCCTTATGTGCCCTTTACTCCTGAATAATATTGGTAGTTGTGTATTGCATTATGAAATCAGGACCTACTTTAAATAGTTTTCTTTTAAAATCACCAAGAAAATATCAGATTTTTTTTCTCTGATGATGGATTTGGCCTCCTTTTACACATTTCTACCCATCAAAAGCTTTTTGCACTTGTGTGTTTTACTATTTATTCGTTCCCCATCTATTCCTTCTTCTCCTCTTCTCTGCTGTCTCTCTTTCATCTTTTGTAGAAGTGCCGCTGACAACCTCTGCAGCCATAGCCGAGTTCAGTGTCTGGCCACGGTTTGTTTGTCTTCACTGTTGGTTTCAGGAGGTATTATTGTTTTGTTACAGCAGAAATCACATCAGTTTTTTTCCACCGTGAAACATACTGAGAGCAAGCTGTCTTTTACAGGAGAAATCAGTCTGACACAGGCAGTTCAAAGACAGCCGTAAAGCAAGACAGACCCCCTTCCAGCTCTATTTTGGGTTTTTTAGATTGTTGGTTTTGGGTTTGTGAATGTTCTGAGTTTGACTTTGGCAACTCTGTTATTTTATTTAGGGCTAAAGTTATTTTTCTCTTAAGCTCACATTACGTTTTATATAGGTCAAGTGCTGCATCTTTAACATTACACCAACACAGGAGATTTTTAGTGAAGCAAAAATGTTCATTAACACTGTTGCACATTAAACTAATGCTGTCGAGCTGCTTGCTGGTTTGTGCTTGTAAAAATTGTTTGTGGGCGGAGCTGGGTGGTAACAGTGAGTGACAGCAGTGTTAGGTGTCAACTTACAACATAGGACAAAGGGTCTTCCAGAGGCCCTCTTCCATTTTATTAACGGTTGTTTTCATAAAGTTTATCTTATGCTAATACGCTAACTTAACTTAACTCAAAACGTACTGCAGTGCAAACTGATCTTTCTGAAATAGCATACTTAGTTACCTTTATCATGACGTACTTCTGACCCACATAATGACAAACATGAAACCAAGTTTCAAAATGTCATTGAAATCAAATCCCTCCCTCCTTTCTTCTGTGGCTCCTCTTTCTTTCTTCTTGACAGGAAGGATGCGGCACCATTCCAACTTAACACGTTTCTAATTTTAGCTCCCAGAGGATTCCTGTAACGTACAGTACATAGGACACACAAACACACCTGTTGGCGGTCTTGTGATCTTTGTCTTTGCACTGTCATTGATTAATTCCAGACTGCCTTGAAGTCAGAGGCAACGTTGCGACAATATGAATCCAAAAGGTGTTTGAGAGCAGAAACACGTACGGACTAAGTTCTGTGATGAGCCTTTATCAATCCACCAAAATTATATTACTTTAATTCATTTGCAGAGAAGAACAAGCAGTCATACAAAGGCCTTTACATTCTGCTATGATCGCAATGTTGAATGTAAAACTACATGCGCCTGCCACTTTATTGATCAATTCCTCTTTAAATCAAATATCTTAGCTGATATTATTTTATTGTATCATGTGTTTGTTGTTCCTATAAAGCATTTTTGTCTTTGTGTATGAAATGTTCTCGGCCTGTATTTACATATTAGCTTTGCGTTGCTTCTGAATGTTTCCGATTCCTCTACTTCCTTTCTTCCAAACCTTCCTTTCTATTCCCCTTTCTTTACTTCTTCCCATCTCTCTCTTTTTTTCCAAGGACACATTGATTAGACGCAGTGAAGTTCGGATCCAAGCTGAGAACGTCTGACAGCGTTCCCTCTGGTGTATTCCATCAAATCCATTCAGCTAAGCTCGGCTGCTTTCACATTAACATAGCAGACTGGGATCAACATATTTTAGAAACATTATAACATTGGGTGGAATTCACCTCATAAAAATGTTGATTTCTCTGATGGGTAGAAAAACTAATTCTGAATGCAGATCACACACATGGAGATACCTCGAGTGAGCTCACAGCAAATCAAGCCCAACTTGGTTAAATCCACAATTACCATGAACTTATAAACACATCTGTAGTTCCTCTGAAGAGGACTTTTATCTACAAATTAACCCTTTTTTCCCAGTTATCTTCAGCTTAGCAAATAAGTCACATTATGAAATTACACCAGTGATGATGTCACAGTCTGATAAACATCAACAGGGAGGTCAATCAACCTTTTTTAACATGCACTACAAGGGTTTTGAAGGATAGAAGTAAATAAATATGCTGGTTTCTCAGTTTGTTTAAAACACTTCCAAACAACTGCTCTGGCAAGCTCTCAGAATTTCTCAAAAGTTCACAGGTGACAGCAACACATTTTTGAAATGTACAGTAACAATTGACAATGGCTATTTGATTTTGCTCTACAGCCTCATCCATCATGCCCCATCACCTGTGGTGGAAAGTCTTGGTTTAAGAATTGTATTTATGACTTGGGGTTTCTCATCTTACTTTTATTTACTGTCAAAAACACACATAACAAATATCAGAAGCTACACTGGATTAAATATTACCAGTGTATGGTTGGTATTGTTTCCACTTTGTGAGTCTGTCTACTTGTCATCAAGGCGAAATGTGGTCCTGAAGACATCTACTGTAGCAGGAAACAGACAGGCGGCGATAGCACATTGGCAGGTGTCAGTCAGTCAGGGTTTGGTTGGGGTCAGTCAGTGTGTGTGTTTGCTGACAGATTTTGTCACCTTGATAGCATCACAACTGTCCTAGAAACAGTCAGACAGTCGTCCGAGCAAGCGTGCTGGACGTCAGGGGGTGGGAAGTAGGGCATGAAGTCACGAACCATTTAGAGATTAAAATGAGTTGTCCGAGTTGAAACATGAGGGTTGAAATAGTACCAATTAGATGGCAAAGGGTCGGTGACATTACTGCCACTTATTTTCGATTCTTGATATCAAAATCGATACCAAAATAATAAGTCAATAAATTGACTGACAAATTGAAAGGAAAAGATGTTTTACAGAAGTTACTGTGCATAAACAACCAGTGTCAAACGCAGTGGACTTTTCCGTATACGGCATTTACTGCTACTTCTGTACTACCCATACCGTACAAACATGGGACGACTTGGCACTGAAAGTATCGGTTCTTGTGACATCGCTAGTATTAACCGATCACACGTGACTAACTGAAGCAGCATCTTCGAGTTGCTTGTTTTCTCATATCAAAAGTTAAAAGTTAAGCCTATTTAATTCAGAACCATATAATAAACTGAAAATCCTTGAACTTGTGAACTCCTGTAAATGGGATTCCAAATCTTAAGTCCTAAATGTCACAACAAGGTTTACAGGGGAAAACATCCTCCAGTGGGTGTGACTTGATCATTTTTGTTGCAAATGGCCTTGCAATAGATCCCACAACTGTCAGCACACTTTTAGATTAATTCTGCTACATCCTGGTGCACATTGTATAAATTGCACTGAAATACTGACATCCTGTTTTTTCAATTGACCCTGCAAACATCAAATCAGCAAGAGGAGTCAGGATGAAACATAAATAAAATAGACTCTCACCACTGAAGCTCTTTTCAGGAAGGTACTGAGTTCTTCTTGAAGAGACTCAGAGCCTTCAGTATGTGCAACAGACTCCTGCAGGTTGCTTTGCACAATAACGCTAATGCAGATAGAACACGACTTTGAAGCCATTACATTATACACATGGAGCTACAAAAAAGCGAAAAATACCGATTCTCACAACATCTTCCACCAATCAGTACGTCTGATCTATACAATCAGCCCAGTCTCATGGTGGGCAGCAAAGATAAGTGTCAAGTCAGTATCTGACCAAATATGGTTATCATTGCCCCATCGGCAAGTGTTTTGAGACAACATTATGATGCAACAGTGATGTTGACGATGGCCTGTAGGATATAAAATGTCTAAAAGTTTTGTGAGGTCACCTTGACCATCAAATTCTAGTAAGTTAGTGTTTGAGTCCAAATGAACATTTCTGTCAATACCTGAGACACGGAGAGGAGAATGGACAGACTTGTGCATAAATGGACAGACAGATGGATTTTCCCGTACAGACAAACCGTAAACATAATGCTTCCAGCTTTTGTGACATCATTATGTACATAATATTTATTTAATTAACAGAGGCTAACAGCGGACCTGCAGCAGGTTCCAGTTTAGTGGAGAACTGCCATGTCAAGTATGTCACATGTGGTTAACAGTACTGCGAAACAAGGACATCTTGAGAATGTCTGTGACTGGGGGTCCTTTGTCTCAGACCGTCTAGGCCACTCGAGGAGTTTTGCAGCACCGTTAAAGCCACAAAAAAAGTCCATCTCTCTCACTGCCTGCACAAAATCTTTTATGACACAAAGGAACCCGTTTAAAAATCTTCCACTTTCTCCCTCACTATCTCTATCTTGCTGTTTCAACCTCCTATCTGTATGTCCTCCGATACTATTGTCTCCCTCTTTCACCCATCCTTTCTCTATTGTTGATGTCTCCTCCAGTGCCTGATACCTCCCCTTTCCTCTCTCCTGTTTCAGCCCTCCTCCTCCCTTTCTGATTATCTCCTGGTGTCTCTCGGAGCCTTGTCACTAATAGAGATCATGCCTGGTTGACTCGTCTGGTAATGAGGCTTCTCATGCAGGTGGCCTCTTCCGCCCCTTTTTGCTCATTTTGCCTTTCGAGCAAACCCCCCCAAACCACACACACACACACACACACACACATACACACACACAATGCAGAAAAACAAATCTTGACAACATCCCCGCAGGAGGTCCAAAGCACTCCCGGGATAATAGTGCAACATATTTGAGGATAAGTAACAAAAAGCTTGACAAGTACTACATTTGTTTCATCTTTCAACAGTCAGTCTCAAAACACTCGCTCATACACAAATGAATACAAACAAGAGCAACTTACTGACTATTGTCATACATTTTGTGTACTTGTTTTTTTATCTTTAAAAATGTCCAATTTAAAGTGATTTGGAATGTTTGAAAATTGTAGAAAAATCAATATTTTGCATGAATATTTTGACTCTTATTGCCATGTTAGATTGTTTTTTTTCCCCCAGCTGTCAATTCCCATCTCTGTGGAAGGCTTTGTTGCCCATTTTCCACTGCTGACTGTGTCACAGCCTGAACACTGACGGCACATAATTAATCTTTCAAAGCCTCTCAAATACATCAAGTTCACCAGCAGCAGCAGTAGCTTTTTCTCAAGGGGGTTTCATGACATGATCTGATCTTTAAAGAGTTAGTTTACCTAAATGACAAAAAAACATGGAATAATTTAACCTAACTGGTATCATACCGATCAGATTGATTTGTTATCATTTGAGATATCCACCTGAGGTGTCAGTCTGGATAAGTTGAATTTGTTTTTAGTTTGTGGTACTCAGCATTGGAAGTTTCCAGATGTCGAGATTGCAGAATAACATGCGATGAACTTTGTTCAATTGCAGGCAGGGGATCTTCAATCATTCACCTTTCTCTCCCCAATTTTAGGTCAAAGAATTCCACTAAACATCCTTAAGTAATCAACATGAAATTACCAATGCTTTGTATGAGGATGGTGTCAAAATGGATATCTCAAAACCAGAATGGCTAGAACAAAAACATGAAAATCAGCTAAATGTTAATAAATGACTGAAAAAAGATGGTTTCATCCATAACGTTTTTTTTTTTACAATCAATAATCATAGGAAGTTTATCAGTTCATACAATCTTAGAATGAGCATGTTTAGCTTTGAAAAGGATGGCAGTATGGCAAACGCTGATCTATCGGATCACATTACAAGTGTACCTAATGAAGTGGCCAGTGATTGTATAATACGGCGGGACTCCGTGGGGGGTAAACATAATGTGTGAGACAGACTGAAATGACAGTAACTTACCATTGGACATTCATACAACTCTAAATTGAATATTCATACAACTCTAAATGATGTTAGCTTAGCAGTAATTACTGTTGCTGTTATTAGCAAGTTCTATCAAGTTGACCCCTAATTTCATTAATGAGTAAATATAATGCTAACGTAACAAACAGCATACCAGGCTACCAAAACAGCTTATATAGAAACTTTCTCAACACACCAGCACACATTCACACGGGTGTACTTAGTTATAATTAGGCCAGCTGTGTCTTTTTCGAGTGTGTCAATAATATTCTTACGTGTATGTAATGTGAGAAGTTTTAAAAGTAACGAACTTCTTCATGGAGCTAGGCTAGTCTGCGCAGAAGTTGTTCACTGATTAGCTTATTAAGAGGATAAACTGCAATTTTAGTGGGTGACAGTCGCTGCGTTTATTGATTAATGTAGGTATTGATTAGTCGGGACTCACCTCTCTGCTGAGCGTAGCAACATTGCCATAGCAACGCAGTCAGGAGCACGAGCCGCAGCCGGTGCATGTCGTCCCGTGTGAAGTTTGATCTCGTGATTTGATATCGGCTGTGTCCCGGCCGAGCTGGATGCGAGCGGACACTTTGAAAGAAGTTACTCCCCCTCCTCTTCTTCCTCTCTCCTCCTTCCTTCGGGGTTAAACTTGGTCAGAGGGAGGCAGGAAACAATGGATAAAATATGGAAAAGTCGTACACAAGTTCACAAGCTAACTGAGAGAGAGAGAAAATAACTGCAGGGCTGCCCGGATAGATATCTTTTAGATCAGAGGTGCTCCAAGTGGGGGGGCGGGCCTCTCCAGGGGGGCTCCTTACAGTTTCAGGGGAGGCTGAGTGAATGAAAGGAAAGAACATTGCATTCGATATCAAAGGGACATAATGTTGATTAGTTTAAATGTATAGGATTTGGTTAAAGGTGCAGTTCAGACACAGTCGTTTTGGGATATTATACTGTTTTCCCAGACTCACAATCTATAATAACTACTTAAGGATGGACTGATTTATGTATATGATGTAGTATGAAATCATATCAGCAACAGCAATATTAGGGTCATTAGGCTCATTTGTTGAGGGTCTAGGGGATCAAATAACACTATCAGGAGCATGCAGTGATGTGGTAAGGCCGAGCAAATAAACTGAGGGTCCGTCACAGATTATGGATGGGCCTGTATTATACGAAAGTGAGCAATTAGTGGGTGCTAATTATAAGATAACTAATAGCCAAAACAAATTGTGTTTCACTTAGAAAACCAACAAAATGCTGTTTTTTTTAATGTCAAAAAACATGTGTATTATTTAATTGGTTGTTGGTGATGCCATTTGTATCTACTTGTGCCTCTGAGTCAACTTTTGCTGCTGGCTTGGTAACAAATTTGAACATGTGAAGATGTCTGAGTGTAAGGCTGGCGCTAATACTTCACATCCATGAAGGCTTTCAAAACAAGCGTGGATGTGCGCCAAGCAGAGGCAGAGCAGCTCAGATGCAACAAAACAAATACGGTTGCGTCAGAACAGCTTTGATTGCCACGAACAAAGCAGCATTGAAGGGAGAAAAAAAGAGCAGATAAGTTGAAAGGAAGTCAATGCACTGAACACATTAGAAGTTTTGAGTCCACTCAGTAGGACTGTTTTATGGCTCCTCCTGCTGCCCTGCACAACTCACCACACTCTGGAACAGCTGAACTTTTTTGACATGCAATTGTATTTCATCCACGTGTGCATACAGGAACTCATAGTGAAGTATCACGTGTTTTCTTTATTCAGACAAATTGTGTTTACAAAACTTTTCTGAAACAGAATCTAAAGTAAGAAGTGAAATTGGTTAGCAGCTAATCTACGGTGCAAAGGCTGTTAAATTATAATCTACAGTCAGTTATCATCAGATGGAAAACCCATAATGACAGTACTCATTTCGATTGTATATAGAAAGGGTTATATTCTATGCATGCATGTTAAAATTACTACATTTTATTGCTATTAATGCAAATGTAGGTATACTACGTTTTTGGAACTTTTCCCTTCACTGAATCTCAGTGAGTGTTTATCTACTGTGCAGGCCATTACAGCTGTTTACTTCTTCACTGTTGAAAACACTGGCATATTATAATGTTACAGCCCACCAACCTCTGCAGTTGGACAGGTGTGTTTATACCTTGTGTTTGGCATGTGTGAAGTTTCTTTATCGTGTGTGTGTGTGTGTGTGTGTGTGTGTGTGTCTGGATATGAATTTGTGCATGAGTGTTTTAATGCGTCCAGCATCAATCAAACTTTCTCAGACCCTTAGACCTCCACAAACAGAGAGGCTGACTCCGCAGACAGTACTGCTGACAATGAGCTCTCTTCCCTGGGCGCGGAGCTCCGGTCAGCCCTGGAGTGCTCCTGGGTCTCTGTGGGGCTGGGCAGTGTCGAAGTTACACCTGGACTGGACAACAAGGTGAGTCAGATCATGTATGGAACTACTGGTTTGGATTTTAGAGTGCTCCAGAAAAGGAAAGCAGCATCTTTAGCTTTTCATTCATTCATCCGCTCATTCATTTAGTATTCATTCAGTATTGAAAGCTGTAATTTGTGGTGCTGTTAAAATCGACTGTGCTGTACTTAGAGGTGTTCCTAACATTTTTTCTATCTTATTTTGATCAATTAATGTTGAGGACAAAAGTAGGAAAAATAGGAAGGACTCTCAGTATATCAATATTTGATATGTTTAATTCATTTATAATTCTCTAGATTGCAAGAATATACCTCAGATTGTTGAAAACTCTTTAAGTGTGGTGCATCTCTAATTAAAGAATACATGCTGCACATAATCCTCAAACTCATGATGTGATTTAATATCTGAAGGAATAGCGATATCGTAGAGAACTTACTTAATCAGAGTGGAGCAAAAGGGCACTCTCGCTAAAGTGAAAGAGAACACAGAAACCACAAAGTCAATACTCTGTTCTTGATCAGCAGGTTCTTTCAGGAGGATCAGGAGTTGCTCATTCTAACCCAGAGTGATGAGTTAAACAGAACCTATGACGAGGACAACAACCTGCCTTTTGACGGCATCACAAGTATAAATAGTACAAGCTGTGATGACACAAGAAGAAAAAAAACACCATCAAAAGACATCAGCGTGTCTCTGACGGAGCAAGATAATCTCATAATGAGGGAAAGACTAGATCCATGTTTGATGGCATCCACCAGCACTTCATGGCAGGAGAGTCCAACTTATAAAGAAACCAGAGCAAGTATAATTTCCACTGGACCCACGACCATCACCATAACTTCAGCTGTTCCCACTGCGAGCTCGCTTTGGCTAAAAAACACTCGTGCCCACGGCAAAGAAAGAAGAACTTCAGATATACCAGCCGGCAAGAGTACCAAGAGAAGATCCTACACGCTGGCCAGACCTCTTGGAGGAAATATACAGACGCAAGAACTCCCTGAGGACAAAGAGGACAAAGAAGAAGACGAGGGAATTGTGGAGGTGCCTGCCACCAGTCTGGAAGAAGAGAGAGCAAGGATGAGTTTAACTACACAGGATGAGAACGTCACCACGGCTTCGAGTCCTACTCCAACCATCACCGCCTGGGAGGCCGGCTGGAATGTCACCAATGCTATACAGGTGAGGGAAGGCTCACATACAGAAGGTGAGATGACTTGAAAAAATATACTTAAAAACTTTCCTATTTTAATTAGATGCAAATGAGCATTAAAGCCAACCATTCCTGAAAATCATTGTTGGCCCACACGTTTGTCTAAGCTCATCTAACTGCAGCTGCAATGATTATTCTGATGCATCAATTTCAGCATTTTTTTTCTCCCTCCATCTCCCGAACTAAATGCCTCGTTCCGTCTTTCCAATCGCAGAAGACAAATGCAAAATGCAAATGTGCCTTGTTTAGGTGCCAAGCTCCACACTGCATTCAAAAGGCATTAAGCCTGCAGAGTATTTCATCTGCTCCAATTGTATTCTGATATTACTAAACAATGCTTTGTGGCTTTGCAGGCACTCTCGAGCCTTCATAATCAAATAAAGCATGAATCAAATCATTCTTTTTTTTTTTTTTTAAAAAAGGAAAAGCTCCCACTCACAGCGTGTCCTTGTGGCGGTAATTCTAATAGCTTATTATGCCGTAAAGGCTGAGGCGTATTCAATTGCTGCATTCATGTAAATGTTTTCTTTCACTGAATAACTGTGGTGTGATTGAACAGCGTCTCCTGGTCTGTAAAGAATACATTATGACACGCGGGCGTCAGCGCATTGTATGCAGACACATGCACACATGCTCAATCAGCCATCGAGGTGAATCGACATCCGATTTTGTTTTGGAAACGCACCGACTTTAATCACATTTGGCACTTTCATCAATGTGTACGGACACATGCCAACAGATGATATTTGATAGATAAAAAAGATCTTCATGTGCTTGGTTTATTGATGGTAGTCTGTCTATCTGAGTGCCAGGATTTTTTTTTTTCCCCCACCAGTTTTCATTAGAGACCATGTTTCCATGCCAAAGAAACCTGGTCTATAATGAAAGCAGTCCAGCTGTTTAATATTCTATATGACTGTTAAATGACTTATTGATACGTGGACAAACTCTTTAATATCAGTGCCTTTTTTTCGTATTTCCATGCATGTGTGTAGTTCTGCCGCGCTTCACATGCAGCATGTTTGTTTCCTGCTAAAAAACAGTATCAGCCGCCCTCCCGGGCTGCTAGTTAATGTTTCACAGGTTATTCATTACCTGCAGCACACAGTAATCAGGAACCTTCACCAAACGGATTGCTCAGTAATCCTCTTGTTCAAGGTTCATGCTAAAGGTGAGGTCAAGTAAAGGTGAAATACACAGACGAACACTGAAACTAACAGAACATACAAAGTGTCTCAATCAACACGAGGATGCACCGGAGGGCCGGTAGATCTCAGACGGTGATAAAAGAAGCAGAACACATTTCATTTGTAAACAGCTTCTGGCGAAATAGTGGCAAATCTATTTGTTCAGGGGCCAATGGATGTCCTAATAGTGTATAAAAAAAACAACAACAGTAGTTTTATCTCCTATCTGAAGAGATATATGAATTTTCTTGCTGCTTTATTGATGCCAATATAACTCACTGCCTGCCAGCTTAATAAAGTTTTTATTAGGGAGCAAAATTGCTGTCAAAAAAAATGCAAAATCCAGCTCTCAAGGCTCCCAATTTATGAAAGTCAGTTTTGAATTCCAACGATAGTTAATGAGGTAGCTGCAGTTGTTCAGCACAGACGGCGAACGTGGACCTATTCAGACAGACCAATATAAATGAAATAATCTGTCAATGTTTAAAGGGCATTCGGTTTATGAGAGGTGTTTTACCTTGATTGGAACACTCGAGATTGAGACCCTGAATGGGATTTTCGTCAGGAAATTAAAAAAAAGCTCCCTGCTTTGATTTAGATAGATTAATGTCAGAAGTTATTTGGTTCAATTGTGCTGTCTTGTCTTTTTTCCTTGGAACGTGCACAGCAGCGAGGCCAAAGCAGCTGTAAGTCAGTGCATTAGAAAAGCCACATTTTTGGAGGTTTTGTGCAATTTACCACCGGTTACTAGGTGTTTTTTATTATCATTGATCATTCAAAATATTTCTAAGGCTGCTGAATACAGGTGACGGTTTCAGCTATCGACCTGCCTATAATAGAAGGGTGGGCAAGGCGGAGGTCTGCACTCTGCACAATGTGACTGTTGTTAAGGTTGATAAAAAAAAAACAGCACTCCCAGTTATTTGAATGTCAAACCTGTCTTTTTCTGGTCGAGTCCGCTCCTCCATATCCCGTCAATGTAGGGAGAGACATTCCTCTATCACTCTTTGTGCACGGGGCATGTTCTTGCAAATATAATGTGCATGACCTGAAGCGCAGCAATTGACATCCTCCTCCGGGGAAGTCCAGACAGGAATAGAGAACGTGTAATAATGTTTATTTTCTTCAAGCAAAACGCCCCTGCTGCTGCTCGGCGGCTAATACTGAGAATTCACATGTAAGGTGTGAAGAAGAGCGTATGCGCTTGGTCAACATTCGCGGAATGAACAGATTTTTAAAGGGCAGATTGTGGCAGGTGAGAGTTGAGGAGAATGATTTGTATCCCTCTGCCTTACTGTAACGCCTTTGTGATTGGGAGCTGCTTCAGGTTCTGCTCAGAGTCACCAATTCGGAATTAGCTGGCAGAAACAGAGAGATGAAGAGGAAGTGGAGAGAGAGAGAGAGAGAGAGAGAGAGAGAGAGAGAGAAAGAGAGAGAGAGAGAGAGAGAGAGAGAAGGGGGAGATGACATCAGATACTTGAGCGTCAGATTTCGCACAAACGGCTTTCATCCCCAGCAGCTCCATTTTAACATCAAAGGTCCATCAAAATGTGCACATGTTGGTTTATACATTCACCGTGTGTGTGTGTGAGTGTGTGTGTGTGTGTGTGTGTGTGTGTGTGTGTGTGTGTGCCTGTGGTCTATGATGTGCTTCCACAGCTCTCTTAGTGAGACTGTGCGTTTCCATGTTCCAACATTCAAAAACACAGCAGCTCCATCAAAGTAGCGTGTTGTCCCCTCTGATCTCCCCCTCATCCTTCTCCTCTTCCTCCTTCAATCTCCCGCTCTCCAACCGCGAGGTTGCCTCTCTCCTGCCTCCTTATCTCACGTCCCTGTTTCGCTCTCCTCCCCTCGTGCACCCTTTTCTTCGCCTTCTTTTTCACCTGCATTCTCCCTGCTCCTCGCTGCTCTCCCTGGCAGTCGCTAACAGCTTGGTGATGGGCCAAAGCACTCCTCTTCCCTCTGCTCCTGCTGGCCTCCTGCATCCTCCAACTCTCCAGGCATTACGCCAAAACTATCTTCACTTCCTCATCATGCAACCAAGGGTCTTTGTTCCCTGTGTCTTGTCCTTTCCTCTTTACCCTCTACCTTAATCTTTCCTCGCTGTTACACTTGCAGCAAAGTTTTGGAGTTTTCACTTTTACTATGTCTCAGCATGTATTTCGAAGCATCCTGAAGCTTCGTGAGTGGAGCTTTCATGCCTCTATTAGAAAGCAGAAGCGCTCTTGTTGTCATCATTTGTCATCATTATTATATCCTATTGTATCATAGCTTGTTACCAGCCGCGACGATGTGTCGCTCATCAGCAATAATTACAGGTCAGGCGTCTTGCTCAAGGACAAGGTGCCTCAGGAGGAGCCGGGTATCGAACCGCTCACCTACTGAGTACTTATATAATAATGCAATAATGACTACTGAGTACTCGTGGGTCTGAATGCGTCTTTGACTGCTGTCATCTCGTCTTCCTCACTATCCCCTCTAAAGCTCTCCATCCATGTTCTCTCTTTCCTTCCCCCCCTCAGGGTATCTTTGTCTTGGGTTTGCCATTCGCTCTGTCCCAGTCAGGTTACGTGGGTCTGGTTCTACTGGTTCTGTCAGCCTGGGTTTGTAACCACACAGGAAGGATTCTGGTTGCCTGCCTGTATGAGGAGGAGCAAAGGTACAAGTGTTATATTATTTCATCTTCACACAATTAACCAACTGCGATGTTATTTACATAGCAGCATATTTCCACTGTAGCACCATTTTTATTTCCTTGATATAGTGGAAATGAAACGTCTCTTTCCACTGAGTTGGGTTCAGAGTCCGTGTACAAAGTTCTGGGATGTTTTTGTTCGCTATGATTGAGTTTCTGCACGGAGGACTGTTTCCTTCCTCAGTCTTCTCTCTGCTATTTCATTCTAGCAGAGAGAAGACGATCCATTCTCTCTCTCTCTCCATTTATTGTCTTCTTAAATTCCTATGTGGCATTACTACAGTCCAAATATGTTCTCTGTGTTCCTCCAGAATATCAGCACTAACACCAGAACAACATTTCATACAAAAACAGATACAGAAATATGAATTTGTTTCTGACTGTACTCTGAATCAGAATATGATCAACTGCAGCAGATTCGTTTCTTTCAGTGGAAGGTCGAGCACCGTGTCAAAGGTCAGAGTCCGGCACAGCTACCAGGACGTAGTGGAGGCCTGCTGTAAAGGATTGTGTCCCACGAGGCCGGGACTGGGGGGACTGCTGGTTAATGTTGCTCAGGTAACATACACAATAAGTCATTTTAAAAATAAACTAAACTAACAACTAACATGTCCATAGTTTCCTACAACATCAAGTCCTTTCATGAAGTCCCCTCCAGGTCATGGAGCTGCTGATGACGTGCACCCTCTATCTGGTCGTCTCCACCAGCCTTTTGTCCGACAGTGTGTCAGGGATGGCTGCTCCCAGATCAGTGTGTTCACTAGTGCCTCTGGTGTTCCTGCTGCCCTGCCTCATGCTGACTGATCTCAGACCAGTGTCCACCCTCAGCCTGCTCTGCTCTCTGGCTCATTTACTCATCAGGTGATTGGATAAAAGAAGATCCTGTTATTCGTCTCAGTATATCCAGTATATCACCCCTGTACCTGAGGGACTGTAGTACCTTGTTAGAGTGTTACTTGTCTCCTCTGTCAGCGTGCTGGTCATGCTGTACTGCCTGAGTCGGGCCAGCACCTGGTCCTGGTCCTGTCTATCTCTGTCGGTGGACCCAGAGGACTTCCTCATCTCTGTGGGCGTCATCATCTTCTCCTACACCTCGCAGATCTTCCTCCCTCCTCTGGAGGGCAGTATGGAGGACAGAGGGCAATTCAACGGCATGTTGAGATGGACCCACGGCACCGCCTGCATCATGAAAACCATGTTTTCTTTACTGGTTCGTGATTCAGTCTTCATATACAGCGATGATGGTCTACATAAAGCTGATGATTGATTGATGACCTCCTCTGTTAGGCTGTGCTGACCTGGGGGGCAGAAACCCGCGAGGTCATCACAGACAACTTGCCCTCTGACCTCCGACCCCTGGTCAACCTGTGCCTGCTGGCTAAAGCCCTGCTGTCCTACCCTCTGCCGTTCTACTCGGCTGCTGAGATACTTCAAACCTGTCTGCTCAGAGGTGAACACTACAGATTCCCCCCCACCACGCACGTCTTAGATAATTGTCAACAACTCTGCTTCCATCCGTCTTCAGATGCTGCGGTCCCGCTGAAACACGGAGGTCGAAGCTTGTCTCGTTCGGCCCTGCTCGTCCGCGGCGCCCTGCTGGTGACATCATACCTGCTGGCCCAGTTGGTGCCTCGGTTCTCCCTGCTGATGGGGCTGACAGGCAGCGTGACCGGAGCGGCCATGACTCTCATCCTGCCGTGCCTCTGCCACCTGCGACTGCAGTGGGGCCTCCTCTCTCTGAGGGAGCGGCTCGTAGACGCGGGCATACTGAGTCTGGGGCTCATCTGCAGTGTGTCGGGTGTGATTTGTTCCGTGAAAAGACTTGCGGAGGGGCTGTAGGAGGGGCGGACGGACGCTGGAGCAGGAGGATGAACCAGCTGGTTCTGCTGGAAGGACAGTTGCAGACTCTTCTTTGTCTATATGTCTGTTTTAAAATACTCTAAATACTAATACTGCTTTCAAATACATCAGTGCATGTTTACACTGCTTATCCGATATAATGAAACACATGCACAAATACATATTTCATTACTTAGTTATTCTTCTTTGGGCCGGCTGGAGAGGTTTGACAGATGTTTGTCTTATCGGACGTCTTAATTTGTAATGTTAAAATATGTTTACAGAATGCGGCTACTGTAAGTGTGTGTGTGTGTGTGTGTGTGTGTGTGTGTGTGTGTGTGTGTGTGTGTGTGTGTGTGTGTGTGTGTGTGTGTTTCAGGACAGGTGGGAGTACATTTGGCTGAGGTTCAACTTGTGTACATGTGCATGCAACCCGTTGTGGGAGGGAAACGAACCG